>JASSUY010039209.1:0-21453 GCA_032466535.1 Forpus xanthops | reverse complement strand
TAGTGTGAGGTGTCCCTGCCCATAGCAGGGGAGTTGGAACTAGATGATCTTAAGGTCCTTTCCAACCCTAACTATTCCATGATTCCATGATTCTATGATTCTATGATCCTATGATGGCTGAAGCCTTATTCTTGGCCTCTGTTTGGCACAGAGGCTTTATTCCTTGCAATAACTTTCTTGAGTCAGTAGGGGAGTACTGCCTCTTGCCTGTGCAGCCCTTGTGACAAGGGATGTCTTCTCACCTGCTAGACCGATTTTGACCATAACTTTAATCCTGAAGCTATGGGAAATCTTTGATTTATGTAAAGCTATTGATAACTTGAGGGTTAGGATGGGGACACTTTCTGTGAAGCCATCGAAGACCTCAAGAAAGATACATAGAATGGCTCATAACAGGCTATGTGGTTGTGTCCTGTACTCCTCTCCTGGATACCCATAGCTCCATGACCAGATAAATTGCCACACAATTGTACAGACAGGAGCACATCTAACAAAGGCATGCAGATTGGTTCTAAGACACTGTCTGATAAATTGAAATCTTCTAGTTTACAGGGATTTATATGAATACCTTTTGTGGATTTGTTTACTTTTCTGTCTATAAATGAACATCAGGTCAGCATGGTATTTCTTGTCGTTTAAGGCCCTCATGCAGTTTTGCTCACTCACTCCCCCCTCTTTCTTCTCCCAGTCCTGGGAAGATGATGAGGAGAATCAAAGGAATTCAACTCCCAAATGTTGAGATAAGAACAGTTTAGTAACTAAGGTATAACACAAATCACTGCTCCTACCACCAGTAATAATAATGACAAGAGAAATACAAGAAAAGAGTACAACAGCTCACCAACTATATACCCAGCCTGACTACTCAGTGCAACACCCCCCCCACCCCCCGAGTCTCTGCTCTTCATTTTTACATCGTGGACATGACGTGCTATGGTATGGAATACCTCTTTGGTCAGTTTGGGTCAGGTGCC
Organism: Forpus xanthops; assembly: GCA_032466535.1. Taxonomy (NCBI): domain Eukaryota; kingdom Metazoa; phylum Chordata; class Aves; order Psittaciformes; family Psittacidae; genus Forpus; species Forpus xanthops. Next base: position 20,479 of record JASSUY010039209.1, on the reverse strand, counting down.
CTGTCTCTGCTTCCTCCCGGCTTCCTCCCAGCTTCCCCTCCACCCTGGTAGAGCATGAGGCTCAGAAAGTCCTTTACTTGCCTAAACATTGTAAGCCATAACTATAAATGCTGGTGTTATCAGCGCTGTTCCTAAGCCGAAAGTGAAAAACACAGCACTGCACCAGCTACTAAGGAAGAGAAAAATGACTGCTACTGCTGAACCCATAACAGTACTCTTGCAGAAGACTCTTGACTTCCTATCCTTAAGAGTAACTATTAATAAAGCCTGTTAAGGAATCTATTTGAGCTTCGGTAAAAAATACAAAGGCAGTCAAATCCTCTGAGGATAATACTAGAATGGTAGATGAATGAAATTCTGAGAAAGGTAGAAAACCTAGTGTAGGAGCTACAAGAGTGAGGATAGCTTTGCAGGGCCTACACAAGTACCTGCATTTTTATGAACAGGAAATTCACAGAGTGAACACAAACCAGCTGCACACAGAAATTGTTTCCTGCATACAACACATAACAACCCACATTTCTCATTGCCTTTGCAGAGGTGGCTAGAAGACTAGCTCCTTCTGCCCTTTCTGGGGCCTTCATGTCATCTGCACAGTTAGATATGACGAATGATGAATTCATAATTGTTGAAGCAATTAATAATTCTAAATTGCTAAGCAATTAATTATGATTTGTAAAATTATTAATTGCTAAGCAATTCATAATTGCTAAAGCAAGTATGACTTTTTTTCTTTTCTATTTGTTTTAAATCTTAATGTCACAACTCAGGGCATTCAAAGGAACTTCACAGGTAAATCAAACCCAAAGGCAGAGATCAGATATGGGTGATAGCTGTATCTGGTACACTGATGGTAGAGGGCAATTAGAAAAACTATGGTTATATATTTTGTTGAACAATTAAAAATAAAACCCTAGTAGCTGCATTTAATCTCCAGTTTCAGTTATGACATACCATGTATTCAATTTCAGAAATATAGATCTAAAAGAGATCATCTGTTTTTAATAGCAGATAATGACTGTTATAGAACAGTGAGGAAAGTCATGTTTCTGCTAATGGACAACATACTATTCCTAAAATAGGAGCTGCCTGCATTAATGCTAAATGTAGGAAGTTTCTTATTGATATCTTCTGCCATTTTTGATGCAAAGATAATCAGTCTTTCTTTCAAAAAAATGGCAGTCTAATGTCCAGATCAATAACTGTGTCCCTCTCTGTTTGGAAGATAGAACAGATTCAACCTTTTGCTGATGTTTTGTTTACAGGTATAGAAAATGCCATCCAAAAGAGTTTCATCTGCCTGACTTTAACTGAATACAGATCAAAGAAGATCTAGCATTTGTTAACTGGGGAAATGGGCTTGGAAAGAAAGAGAAATGTAAATGTTGTGCTCAAGGCAGTAGAAGGCTCAGAAATTAATCAGTTGGCAGCAAGTGAATATCCTTCGTTTACTGGGGGAACCGGTGGCACAGTTCCCTGCTGTGCTTTCCTGGGTTCTGTTACCTACCTAGAGTGAGGGATGGGACGTGGATCCTTTTTGCATGAACAACAGTGTCCCTTGCATAACACTAAGTATCTTCTACAAACATTTGAACCATAGAGAACTATGTTCTCCCCTTGTGCCTGCCACACAGAAAAGAGGAGATGTTGGAAATTATTTTTTCAAATGCAAAATATGGGGGAATCCTTCTCTTCAGCAGCAGCTTGTCCATGGTAATGACCTCAGAAGGATATAGTGATTACTGTATTTTCACTAGGGATTAACCCACGATTTAATGTAGCAGTTGAGTTACAAACTTTGCAGTGCTTGGATCTGGTATTTCTAGGTTTTTCTTTTTTCTGCCTTACACAGGCCACAGAATTTATTAAAATTTGATGTAATTTCATCTTTGACCTATGAAATTCTGCATGGATGATTGTAAAGCTGGCTGTGAATTATATCCTTGGCTGTAAATCCTCATAAGGTTGATATATGATGGAAGGGTGTAGTCTGCCATAGTACTGTGTGAGATTTGCCACTCTTACTCAAATTTAGTAAGTACTATTGCATTCAGAGACTGCTCACTGAAATCAGGGACAGATGACGAAACATGGTTCTTTCCAACAAGTATCCCAGAAAGATACATAAATACTGTAAGACATTGAGAAATAGATGGGTGTAGGCAATGCTCAAAGGTTGGTGTTGTGCTCTGCCAAAAGACTGGATACTTTAAGATATCATAAGGGAAGAGATGTCTGTGCTATTATGCATTTAATTACATTTTTATGGCACAGTTTTTCAAACTGTACATGATAATCGAATGCAGCAGCTGGATTAAAAACATTTATGTCCTGTTTCCTATGGAAGGAAATCAATCCGTTCCTTTCCTTGATGTATTTCCTATGGAAGAAAATCAATTTAATGTATTTTCTTTTATGCGAGTTGGCCAGTGATTGTAGGAGGGGGAAAATGTTATGCTTTATGTTAGTGTAATGAAAGCAAATTATTGTGGCTGGCAATTAAAATATATTTAGAATGAAAACAAAACTATTTTCAAGAAGGAATACAGTTTCTGTGAGGTCTGAAATGCACTTCAGAGTGAGCCAGGACAGTCATGTGTCCATCACCAGCATTAATTCAAAGACACTGCAAGGAAACGAGTTTTAGTGAAAACCAAATTTGACAGGCGGTCAAATGCCAGTTCAGCCTCTTGAAGATATGCCCCTAGTTCTAACTAAGAAATGAGAATAAAACCCAGTCTCGCTGACAAGCATCCAAAATATTTTCATATATGAAGGTGCTGCAGTCCCTGTAGCATGATTGCCTTATTTTATTTTTCCCCAAAAAATGGATGATTGAAAACGGGGAGATAACTCACTGTGGTCCAGTTCAATGCAAGAAGAGATGATCATGCAGCAATGAAAAAATGTAATGCAAAATACAAAGCGCCTGATCAAAGCTATCTTGATCTGTAACGAAAACAGAAACTTTGCCCCATGCTAAAGGAAATGATGGCAGCTGCAGCCTCTCTCTCTTACCCTATGGTGGTGAGTGTCCGGCTCTGGGTGTGCACATAAAAACCAAGAAGCTGCAGTGAGGTGCCTTCCGGTGTGGGACACTTAGCATAGCAAACTATTTCATTCTGCATCAAATTGCTTAGAAATAATACTGTCAATGGTTTGTAAACTGCAAAAAGAAATTTGTATCCATGATGATTTAATAAACAGAGCAGGAGAGGCTAGAGACAGATAACTTCTGTGAGCAGCCTTTTCTTTCATTGGAAACTGTTTTGAAATGCAAACTTTCTGTTGAGAAACTAAGTTTCTTCAGGAGAAGTTTACCAGCACAAATTTCATCATTCTGGACCAATGAAGAAAATGGCTTTATGAGTATGTTCCTTTAAGGCAAAACCAGGCATATTCTCTTTATGTGTGTTATTGGCATCGCTGAGTTTTCAGGCATTCAGAGCCACATTGCTGCTTTTTCCACTGGTAATTATTCAGTTTTAAACAGCAAAGTATTATTTATGTAGTGAGGTAATGTTCTTTAAAGTAGTTCTCATAAAATGGCATTAAATTTTCTAGGTTAATATCTTTTAATTCCTTTGTAGCAAAACTGCTGAGCTTGTAAGTAAACATTTAAAACATTTTCTTTGAAAATCTACAAGTCGAGATGATTTGTGACAGCACCTCATTTGTAACAATGTTGTCAGATCTTGTCTTCAGCAACATCTGTCTTATAAAGTTGTCATTTTGTGGAGTTTTTAGTCAAGACAAGAAAAGGCACTACCAAGTAGAGCTTGGAATTTGCATGTAGCAGCATATGGATGGGACTATAATGATACCAGGAGAGTTCAACACCCAAGACTGGGGTGTGTTAGCGCTTCCTGTTAAGATGAGGCACATTCACAAGTTTCCATCTACTCTCCTCTCCACCCCATCCCAGGTCTGAGACTAGCTTTGGGTGGGCAGGAACAGGGAATGAGGATACCCAGAGGAGTCTCACTTCTGCACAGGTCACACCTCATGGTTTGTCTCCAGGAGAAAGTCTGCCAGGCTTATGCTCTGTAACCACTGCTTTCTATTTCTCAGGGAGAAGCTTCGGGTATCTTCGCTGTAGTGTTTCCCAAGGAGCTGGGAGCTGTGCTGGCCTTTGAGTGTCTGCTGCATGCTGCTTGCTCCAAGTGCATTGATGATACGCTGCCCTCATCAGCTTAAATCTAAAATACCAGCGTGACAGAATCAGGAAGACTCAATAGTCTTTGGCTCAAAGTTCACAAGAGAAAATAGCACTTATGGTGCTTTTTAAGCTTTGGGGCAGTATTTAGCCAGGAAACCTCTGTCTTCTGGGTCTATCCATCCTGTCAGCTGTAGAAAAACTACTGATATTCGTGTCTTCAAGTGCTGAAAAAGCCAACCAGCCTTTAGACAACCAACTCTGAAAAAGCTTCAGAATTGAGGACAGGCAGTTCAGAGGAGGTGTTTAGCAGGTGCGATGTTCAGGGCTGCCTTTTGGTCCTGCTTTGTGAAGTGTCTGCACCATCCCCAGCACTGTGAGACCCTGAAGGAATCTACCTTGCACCATCAGTAGGTGGAGTTAATTCTTGAGGCCGCAGTGATCTCTTCCCCCCCAGCCAAGTGAGAGTATGGACAATAAGCAAAGCCTATCTGTGACTTGATTTATAAAAAAAGTTATTAAAAGAGACAATATAGAAAAGAGGAGATTTTGTGATTTTGTTTATGAAGAAAATTATATTATGTGATTTTCCCCTGTGAATTGATGCTTGTGCATTCTGCAAAAAGCAGCCTGTAGGACTCAAAGCCCCCCAGATTTTTATAGAGAGAAGGTAGAAATAAAGAAAACACTGCACTATCCATGAGTTTAGTGGCAAAATTTTGCTGCTTTCCTCTCTCAGACCTAGAGCAGATTTTGTCCTCAGAGTGTCCAGTAGAATTTTTCATTTTATCTGGACTAATGTTTTGTATGGTGTATAGGAAATAATGTCAACGTTTTTCTAGCTGAATTAAAAAAGGAGCTAACATTATATAACCGTGTCAGGTCATATGGAAATTTTGGTTTATGTCAAGGTTATTGTTTCTCTACAGTGTTAAACAAAATTAAATAACCTGCAGAATTCATGTCTTGGGAAAAAACTCATTCACACCTAACTTATTACTAATGACATTGTTCAGATCATTGATTTTACATCCCATATGGTTAGCCAATGATTGCAGAAAGGCCTTCAAAGAATGTATATTAATGACATAAATTATTGCAAATGATAAACTTTATGGATTGTTATGAATATCAAGTCACACCTAGGATAAGAGCAACAACAGCAGGTGACGTGTGAAGTTATATGAAGCAGTTAAGGTCATGAAAATTTAGCTTAGTACCTCTTTTTAAAAAAAGTTATTCAATTATAATAATGGTCAAATCTCAGCAGACAAAAAAAAAAAACATCCTTCATCTGGTTTCCTCCTGGGCATTTAGTAATGGAGCTCCCACCTGCTGTTTAACATTTTATCACACCATTACCAGCAAAAACAATTTGCTCTGGCAGGACTAATTAAATAGATGCTTACACACATCACTTTTATGGGAATAGGTACCCCAAGTTCTGCATGCAACCATGTTTGCTATCAAATTACTCACTCGTAATAAGACTATTTAAAAGTCTAATTTTACTCCTTTTTCAAAAGACCAGACCAAAAACCAGGGAACAGCTGATAAGGCAGTATGTGGTGCTGCACCCTGCACCCATTGTGCTGGGCTCTGTGTTCTGCCTGTTTTTGGTGTATTTTGGCTCTGATACATCACTGCTGTGGTGACCTGGCTGTGCTAGGAGAAGCTCACCTTTCATAGTATGTGTGTGCGACATCATAGTATAGGACAGTCATGCTGCATTTTGCAACAGTGGCAGGGTGAGTATTAGTGCTCATGGTTAATTGTCCAATAAGAAGCATATATGGTAAACCCATAATTAGTCAAATTTCCCAGGTCCTAGTCATCTGCCTTTGGAATTGCCTTATGATGACTCTGCAGTGGTGGCAGAAGATGATTTGGCTGCCTCAGGGCTAAGGGCTGAGTAACTTGCTGCTCTCTTTGTTGGGCAATGGTGGGATTTGGTCTGCAAGGGGGCAATCGTGTGGAGCACTGAGCTGTGCAAAGGGAGCTGCTGCCTGTGGGGGCTGCTGGTCTTCTGGGGGCTGCTGCAGGTTTCTTTCCAGAAGGACAGGCTGCTTCCAATGGAGTGACCAGGATACCTCAGTTATCTTCACTGTGGCTTTGGATAACCCACAGGTATAATGGTATTTCAGTGTAAAAAAATAAGTTAAAGCTTCAGCTTTTTTCAGCTGAGAAGATGAGCCACAGGAGTTTTGCTCTTGGAGGTTTATAAATGCTTATGAACCCTGCGGATCTGTTTGATGCTCTGTTCCACTGCAGTTTCAGTTTGAAGAGAGATTTTTTTTCATAAAAGTGATTCACTTTATGCTTGCAGCAGGATTTACATTGCAATAAGATGTGAAATGCCTTGGCCAAGAATATGGAACTCATTGCACAAGTTCCTGTGGACAGACAGAGTCAGGCTCTGTCCTGAGAAACTCCCAGGCTATGATTTTCTAACAGGATTTTAACTTACATGTCTGCTAATGGGGGACAAGAAGAGCAATAAATGAGATTACTCAAAGACAAAATCCAAATAACTTCAAACTCCACTGAGGTTTAAATAATGCCACTGTAACACACTCATTTTTCTTAGGGATATGTAATAACTTAGAAAAAGTATTATAATGGACAAATATAGATTTTAAGACTAAATCAGCACTGCACCGCCTCCTTTCCTGTGTAACGATGCTATGAATTTTCACATCAAGCTGCCAACCACTGATTCATCTTCACATCTTCTCTTGCCATTAAACTCTGGGTGAGTTCAATTTTTGAGCAAAACTCTGAAGCAGGGGTTATAAAGGAGAACGACATCTTGGATTTTGTATTTGAATTCTGCTTGTCTCACTTATCTTTTTATGTTTATTTCAAGCACACTCTTTTTTTGTGCCCTGTCATCCAGTATATCATCTTAAACAAATTAAACAAAAGTACCCAAGCCATCTCTACCTCCCTGTCTTTGACATTTTGCACTCCCTCATTCTTCATCTGATCTTGGTTTGTGGCTAAAAATTGTAGTGTCATCCACATAGGTGAAAAATAATTTGGTTCAAACAGATTTCCTTCCCTTCAAGGATCAAAAGCATAATAGATGAGACCAGAGTAAGTCAGTGTTGATTTGGGACACGTCAGACTCAAGTTACCTGCTTCTTTCTTAGAGTTAAAATGAAACGTAAAAGATAAGCCAGGCGGAATCCAAAGTAAAATATCCATGCTGGTAGAAATCTTATGTCCTCTGATCCCTTTCCCTGAGCTTGTGCTGACAGTTATTTAATACTTTTAGAAATGCTTTCTTTTGTGTGCATGCAGCTGATGTGAACTAGCCTGTAAGTGAAATCTGGGTGTTCAAAAGTGTATGCTTTGACACAGCATGACAGTGCTCATGCAGAAAGCCATGAAGCAATTTAATGTTATTAGTTGCTAGCTGGTTGATTAGATTTATGAGAAATTTTCAAACCTTAAAACCCAAATAATCATTTCTCACAAAAAAAAAAAAAAAAAAAAAAGAATTTATTATGCCATTAACTTTGTTCCTAGCAGGTTTCCAAAGTAAAATCACTAACTGCTATAAAACTTTTATTGTACATTTTAATTTATTTCTCCGTTCAGTTAGGAAATGTCTCAAAGACTTCTTTTGGTGTTCTATGCTGTCATTGTTTTTCATATATAAAGAAAAATATTTGCAGCTACTTATTCCATCCATTGTTATTTTGAAACCTGTATTATTTTCCTTTTTGTTTGTGAAAGGTCAGAGACAAGAAATATCAATAAAGAGTTGACTGAATGGGAAGTATGGGATGTTCTCTGCATATCTGTGGCAGTACAAAGGAAGAGGATGAACATGAAGGTAAGACAGTAGTAATTCATGCCATGTTAATGCTAAAATTGCACTGAAGGGGTGTGGATTTACCTCACCTGAGGCATCCAGGTTAGGAAAGTAATTGCACTGGGATGTCTGCATTGTCAGTGGAGACAGAGGTGCTTCCAGCGGAATGATCTTTTTCTATGGATTACATAAGGTCATCAGCGAGTACATTCTACTCAAAGTGCCCAGAGATGGGTAAATTCTTGGAGCTTGATAATGTTATGATGGTACATGCTCTCCTTAACTGATGCAGCTGAGGTCTTAGGTGCTGGAGCCTGAACGCCTGCTTTCAGGAATTCCACAGTATAAATTTTTACTGGGGTAAAAATTTTCCTCTGTGGTGAGAAACCATTCTGTGAGAAGTACACGGAGTGAAAATAAAGTACCAAGCTTACTTCTTTACTGCTATGTGGGTAACTATACCAGGGACCTGGGGAAAGGGTTTAAATACTTCAGAGTAAGACCAAATGCTTTTTGACTTCAGCATAGGTTTAATATTCAGTAAAAGATATAGCAGTGGTGAATCAACTCCAGTGCAGAGGGGTTGCAAGATATTGGAAGCCTAAATGTTCAATAAGGATGTGAAATTTCACTCTCAAAAAAGCAGGCTGTGATACTTACAGGAGTAATGTAAAAGCTTTCGATGGAGAACGACATAAACAGAGAGAGACCTGAGAGTGGTTTTTGGTTGTATAAATAATGAATATTTCCTATGTTCTTAGTGAAGGGTTCTTATTTCCTCCAGTGTAAGAAGCATCTCTGTGGATAAAATATCTCAGGTTTGTCAAACCATTTGTTGTTTGCAATATTACTGTAAAATTTCTGTCCAGTTGTAAATAGTAGTTGATGTAAGAGAATACAAAAAGGATCAATATTAAAGCCATCTTCATAGCTCACAAAATCTGGTTGTGGAGTTAGCTTAATCTGAGCTTCAGAAATACAAAACCAGTGAAATACTGGCTGCATCCCAGTGGATTTGGTAAATGGGCATTTCCAGTCTATGCCATCCAGGCTGCCAAATGCTTCAGGCTTTTCCCCCAGCCATCTTAGTTTTCCAGCCCTGGTGCAACCATCCCAGCTGTCACTCTGGTCCTGGGCACCAAGGTATTTCAGTGTGGTTGTGGGTGGCACAGTGGCCATGTGTGGGACTGCTCTGGTCAGAACAGTGGCATGACTCGGTCACACGGCACTATTTGTGCCTGAATGTTTCTGGTTTTCACTTTAGGCTCACTCATAATCCTAAAACACAGGGATGTATGGCCAGTCATGTGCTTATTAGAGCTGTTATATGCTCTAGTTTTCTTCTGATAAAGATATGATTTAGTGGGCTATGGGAAATGCTGCTGGAGCCAGGGACTTCTGCAAAGGCGTAAGCATCTCCAACAGCTGGTATTGTTAGGCTTCAGCCTTGCTGAGAAGACTTTATGGGATTGCCTTTGAAACTTATTGCAAGGGTCAAATTCAGTCTGTTTTCTCTTTCATTCCTGTCAAAAACTGACTGACTGTGTTTCCCCTGCAGCTGATTGTCAGTACAGGATACCAAAATTGGAAGAGTACACTTTCATTATTTACGTGTCAGACAGAAAGATGTGTAACAAAAGGAGATGATGGGAAGTATTAAATCCTTTGAGCAAGATGCTTAGGGAAGCATTAAGGTAGCTCTGTGCTACGCCTTAGTGCACGATCTCTGCTAATGTCCCTACACCAACAATGCAGGCCATTTGTAAGAGAGGATAAGGTGTGTGTGGACACAGTGTTAAAAAGTGTCACATATTCTAAATTGTCATGTCTTTCGTCACATGATGGATTATATGTAAAACATTGGTTTAGAGAGCATAGCATCGCACTGCATACCCAGTGTGCCCAGTCTGGGCCCATAATGCTCCATTGCTCCTCTGGTTTTGCTGCATTGGCTCAAGTCCAGCAATGTCACTGCACAGGGTCACTCTTGCTGTTGGGCCGGCAGTACTGAGTGGGATATGAGAAAAGAAGGAGGAAAGGTAGAAATTACAGCTTTTACAGATAATAATCCATCACTGTTGCATAATTTTCACTTTAAGGATATTAGTATAACATGAAATTCAAGCAAAGTGAATGCTCCATCGCTGGCAGTGTTCAAGGCCAGGTTGGATAGAGCCTTGGGTGACATGGTTTAGTGGGAGGTGTCCCTGCCCATGGCAGGGGGGTTGGAAATAGATGATCTTAAGGTCCTTTCCAACCCTAACTATTCTGTGATTCTATGTGCGTGCAAATGCAGACAGGTTCATGCCATCTCAAGGTCAAAGCTATTGCAGACCCCTCCTGAAGCAGGCTGCTCTCACCACACGCTGCTGGCAGCACAGCTTGTGCTGCCCTTGCAGCTTTTGCTGCACGTAGGATGCAGGTTTTCGCACGGGCTCACCCCTGACAGGCACGGCTGAAGGATGCAGCCACGCAGCTGCATTCTGCTGCTGCAGGCATCCCGAGGTTGGGCAGGGCTGAATTCCACCCCCATGAATGCATCCCAGCTGCAGCACATCAGCACTGCTCAGTTCGCCTACTGACTGCTTCTGGGACAGCAAAAGAGATGGTTCTGGCCCCATGCACTTGGCCAGCGCAAGCCTTCACCCATTTTACTGACTATTTAAGCACCAAAGAATGTCCTTGTCATCTCAGAGGGCAATGTAACAATTGCCCAATGTCCCCAATGAAGCTGCAGCCCCTTCACGCTCATCCCCATTCCTTGCTGCAGCAGTTCCAGAACTCTGGTGTGATGTCACAGCCACGTTACATGGGCAACTGCCCGAGCCCACAGAGCAACACAAACCTTCATCCCTGCACCCTGCACTTGTCCCGTGTTCCCAGTTTTTGCCTGCCTATTCCTTCTGCCCCGCTCCCAGTCCTTTCAACCTACTCCCAGCTCTCCTCCTTTTCCTCAGCCCTGACCCCCTGCTCCATAGCCCTCAGTCCCTCAACCTGTGCCAGAATATGCAGCCCCCAAAGAAGAACACCTCTGTCCTGCTGGTGGCCCAGCTCAGCCCTTGCGGCGGCGAGGATGCAAAGGGCAGCCTACACAGAGTAAGGAGGTGGTGGGTGCTGAGGCAGGCTTGGGGCTGGGTCTGTGCCCTGGCCCCACAGGCAGGGAGCACAGCCACTCATCCCTACCCTCTCTGCTCTGCCAGGTCCTCAAGCCATTACCGCCCCGCAAGGTGCTGAAGAGCAGGCGAAGCAGGGTCCTCCAGCTTCACGCACCAGCCTGCCAGAGCTGGTGGGTGTTGCTGGACACGGAGTCCCCAGCCTCCAACCAGCTGCTGGATACGTGCCCAGGGCCCCAGCACCCCACAGCTCTACCTGGGCAGTGAGAGGGGACTAGGGTGCCCAGAGCCCTGTCCCACAGCTGCGCTCTGCTGCTCTGGCCAGCACCAATGCACTCTTCTGCTTGGCTTTTGCCTTAGGCTCTTCCAACACCTGAAGGAGCTGGAGGACGAAGCCACCAGCAGGACCCAAGTGGGGCTGCAAGTAGAGGACATGGAGGTAGACCTGCAGGTGGAGGAGGAGGCGATGGAAGTGGACATAGTGGTGGAGGAGGATGATGCGATGGATTTGGGCTAAGCAGTGGTAAGGCAGCATGTGCCCCCCATCCACTGCTGGCAGCGACGGTGGGCTGGCTGCTGCCGTGCTGGGGCTGGGGCTGTGTGCGACAGCCGCGCTGCAGGCACGTGGCTCCCGCTGGCCTCATCCTGGCAGCACAAGCGCAATCACTGCACTGCTCTGCGCTGCCTTGGGGACACACAAGCCAAGTGTGGTTTTGTAGAGCCTGGCTCCCAGCCCCAGCCAGGGCTGAGCCCCGCAGCACAGTCCCACTCTCCCCAGAGTATGGCAAACTCAATTAGCATCAGTAGCCTCACTGAAATGACCTTGTGCTGCTTGTTTCCAGGGCTGGTGGAGAGGGAAATTTTGATGTCGTTTGAAGAAGTTTTTCTTAGAAGAGTTGGAGTTTTCTTAGAAGATCGTTGCTGTTTTGGAAAATTGTTTTTTTCGTAGTAGTTGTAGTTTTAGGTAGAATAGGTGTAGTTTTAAGAAGATCAGTTGTAGTTTTAGGTAGAATAGGTATAGTTTTAAGAACAGTTGTTTTAAGTAAAATAGGTGTAGTTTTAGGTAGAAGAGTTGTATTTTTCATAAGAACAGTTGTTTTTTGTCATGTTGCTTCTTCTGTTTATTCCATTGTTTTGTAAATACATTTCTCCAAGTATAATAAATAATCCTTGTGAAGAAAAAACTTGACCAAAGCTACTTTCTGCAAAGGTACATCTGCAGCTGCTGCACCCAAGTGATGCACAAACTGCACAGCAGGAGATAACTGCAAATAGATTGAAGACCTCAAATTGCCCTGCTTCCCTTTTTGATGTCTGTCTTTTGTCCTCATGGCAGCAGAAATTGGTTGTGTGGATGGATGGATAGATTATGGTGTACAGTCCCTGTATGTTGCATATGTAGCACATAGATATAACTGGGGTTTTCTGAATGACCTCTTGAGCTGTTGGAAATGGATCCAAATCTAGCTGGACTGTAGGTTGCAGTGTTAGAGTATTTTTGGAGCCCAAGTCCAGAAGACCTCACTTTTGTACCTATGCCTGGTGGTACGGTACGCTGGGGAAGAACTGAGATGCTGGCACATATTTACACCTTTGGTACAGCCAAATCGTATTTTTTTTTGAGGAGACAGACATAGAGCATTCTGCGATGCCTGTGCACTGCAGTATGCCAGGTGCAGCTTTGTCCCCTTCTCTGACGTGTTCTTAAGGTTGCATTTATAAGCAGATGAATTCTGAGTAGGTCTCAGTCGTCAAAAAGACAAAATGAAGTGAACAAGAAAAGCATGACATTGAAGTGCATGCCACTCATAGCATCCAGGAGTTATCTGGAAATTAATGGAAAATTATTTCCCACTCAGCCCACACAGACATCCGAATCTGGGTACTGTCAGCTGCTGCAGTGTTTTACATGACAGCATGTGCAGAAGAAAATCTTCCTGTTAGTTTATTTATTTATTTTCAATCTTTATACAGTTGCACAATTAACAGTTTCAGCACTGAACCTGCAGTTCATGAGTATAAATGTTTAATGTGCAAACATGCAAATACTATGAATTCACTGAAAGCTAATATAATAACATGGTAGGCGCAATACATTTATTCTTTAGCAAGAATGAACACATTTAATTTTCTATCATCATGAGAGCTGTTTTTACTGTCGCTAATCCTTTTTTAAAGATGAAGTGTTGACAACACTGTTATATTACTTGCTATAAAAATAAGTGAATATTGATTAATGTGTGTGACTTAATTTAAACTGAATTGTCGTGTCATGCCATTTAGATTTCTTCTGAATTATTTTTAAAGCAAGAGAAGCTTCAGTGTTACACAAATACATGGCTATCTGCATTTTTTTTTTGTAGCTGCCTTCTTCAAGCTTGCTTCATCTGTATGCAAGAACCTTTGAGCCTTGGTAAAGCTCCCATATTGCAGCTGTTATACAACTAAACTTATCCTTAGTGTAACACGGTCGAACATGTCACTATAAGTATTTTTCTTTTCTTTCTATATGTGTCCATGTTTTAATCATTGCATTAACCTTGGCCAGACACTATGGGGCTTTCTGTGGGTAGGGAGGTAAATGTTTAGTTAAATTTTAAAACTTTCATGGTTTTGGTGTGTTCAAAGAATTTAAAAATTGGCATCTGCAGTGCCTGTGTTAAAGTACTTATAACGTGATTCTCTCAGTTGCTTCTTCATGTGTGTTTACGTAAATAAAAAAGTTCTCTATGCCATTTCTTAACATTTTCCCATCTCTTCACATATATACGAAAGAAAATTGTATGCTATTTCATTTAAAGAAAGAAGGCTTCTCAGGTATCGAATCTGTGAATGTAGTGTGAAAAATTGTTTTGATTGGGTTGTTTTGAATGAGTCCTTTATGGTGAGCTCTGGTTATCTCCCAAGTTTGATAGCAGAAAGATTAGAAGGGGTGCTGTAGGAAATGCACAATTTCTCCAGTTCTAGGGCAAAACTGGCAAGAATGAGAGTATTAGTTGAATAAGAAGTGTTAGTGTTGCTGTGTGATAGGCACAGACAGTGTCATGATGTCCTGTAAATCTGCCATGACAATGACTTTCTACTTTTTCGGTTACATTTTCCAGATCTCATATCAGCTAAGGAGTGTAATCACATACTAAGTCTGGTTTTATTCAAGATGCCTCTGAGAATGCTTATCTTTCAGCATCTTCAGTGGGACTGAGCATATATTCAAAGACAAGCACATATTTAAGTGCTTTCACAAATTTTTTTTTGTGAATCAGAGCAATGCAGTGAAACTGTTTGGAGAAGGATACAACCCGCTGCTATTTACTTCTGCCCATCACATTCTTTTTGATCTACACTTTTTTATCTGTACTTTTCAATGGACTTTTTTCCAAATACACCAGTGAAATGTCATTTGTCACTTCTGAGGAGTGGTGTGGGTTGGCGCTGCAGGGGGAGCAATATTGCAGGAAACAGGAGATCTGAGTGCCCTTGTGTAGCTATGCCCTGGAGACGTTGGGTGGTTCAGTGTAAGCCAGTTCCCTACACCTTTAATTCCTTTCCAAGCACTGTAACACCAGTAAATAATAATAACAGAGCTGTTACTGGGAGAAAGAATCATTCCTGTATGGGTAAGTTCACATCAGATCTGAGTGGGATGCTTGCAAACTTGAAAATAAGACTGGGGAGAACAAAGCAGAAATCATAAGCTTATTAGATTCACAGAGGCAATTTTGTATGAGTTTTCTCAGCTTCCTGTGAGAAGAAATGTTTTCAAAATTGGTTTGGTTGCTAATCTGATTATGGCAGCTTGGAAGTTAAATTGAAACATGAAATAAATGAAGGCTTTTGGAGTTATGAATTAATTAGAAAACTAATTAGAACAGATAAAAGAAATGCAAGTCAGTGAATTGTTTTTCTTATCTCAGCGTAAGAACATTTAAATTGAAAAGATGATATTAAACAAAGCCCACAAACAACTGGAAATCATGTTAGCAGAAAGATAAGTACTAAAGGGGTAATTTTTTGCATTATGATACAGCTTTTCAAAAATTATTTCTGAGAAGAAATACCAGTTTGCAGGAGCAGATGTCTTCAGTCTCTGGGACAGCAGGAAGAGAAATGCTGAATTGAAACTGAGTAGATGGAGAGATTGGTTTGGTAAGCCTCAGCAAGTGCTCAGCTACTGTCTGTTAAAAGTGCCTGTGGGCTGGCTGTGCTCTCATGCATGGGAATTTCAGAGCAGGAGCATTTCAGCATGAATTGTGTGGTCCTGACCCTCATCTGGGTGGTTGGGCAAGCCCTGGTCCTGGCGCCTCCCTGCTTGCACAGGATGCTGCAGGCACTCCAGCTGCCTCTTGCACCAAGAGAAACTGGGGAATGTTGTCAAAGTCACTAGGTTTGAAAAGTTGCCTTAAGACTTTTTGTCTTGGATCAAGTTGCACTAGAATGTACCATAATTGTCTGAACCATCTGCGCATAACACCTTTTGTATGAAAATGTTATTGGGCTGTTTCATATGTGGTTACACTAAATATATACTGCAATGAATGATGAAATAATCAGTGCACTGTCTGGAGAAATCAGAGATAATTGCTAGAAATCAGATAACAAACTGATTCCCCTCAAGGAACAGCCAGGATACAGCTCACTGCATGGGAGAGACCCATGGTCACTGAATTTCTCATGCCACTTCTGGCACTGTTAGTATTGATAATAAATTATCAGGAAGGGTCATATGTGAGCACCACAGGATGGGGCATCAGTGGGCACAGACAGGCTCTGGAGACCATTCCTGGCACAGTGCTGGGGTCAGCAAGGCAGCTGTGCTGTGACACCCCACCTTGGGGTGCCCATCATCTTGAAAGGCCCATGAGTGCCTCACAGGCCCTACAGGCACACCCTATTTATGCTGCTTCACAGAGGTTACTAAATCCATTAATAACAGTTGCTTAAAATTCATGGATTGTCACTGTAATACATTTTAAAACCAGAATGAGCTTTAAGCACAAATGGTCTAACCAGTGAAAAAGAAGCTCAGCTCTGAAAAGCTGGAAGCAGGGCAAGTACTAAGGAAGTTTAAAGTGATCATTAACATTATTTCTCTCATCACCCACATGAACATGAAAAAGAGAACCATAGAGCTAATGTATAATATTCATATTGTTTAATGTGTTACAAGAAAGTGTTCAGAAACTGCAGAGAACAGACAGATAAAAGGACTTGTACAGGAGAGTAAATGAATATGTCCCTGAAATGTGTTGCAGCATTGGGTGATTACTCAGCCTGGAAGACAGAGGCTGCATGGCAGCTACCCATTCCTTATTTATTGAATTACCTGGCTAGTAGCTTGCAATTCCTTGTTGAATTATATGCTAGCAAGCAACTTAAAAAAAAAAGAAAAAGAAAAATAATTTCCTGAAATAGTTTCTGAGATCACACTGAACAGCTTACAAACAACATATTCAAGGAATTATGAAGAGCCCACAGATTATAGCTTCTAACAGGTGAAATTTTTACAGTGGTATCTGCAAACAGATAACCTGTTTGTACAACATATCAGGCATTTAAAAAATTATTTAAGCCCAGGAGAGAAACTATGATTAGGGTGAGAACTGGATGCTTAAATAGCTTTGAGAACTGGCACTTCAGCCTTTCAGCTAAGCCTGTGCATATCACTAACCGAGAGCTGGGCTGGTACTTACCAGAATACAAATACATTTCTGCTGCAGGTTACCTGCACAGAAAGGCAAATGCCACTTTCATCATGTGGATATTGCCAAAGAAGTGACAGAAACAGTCTGTGCTAATTCTTGGGAGAAAGTTTTCAACCATGACAAGTGCAAGGTCCTACAGCTGGATCAATACAATCCCAGGAACAGCTACAGGTTGGGCATAGATGAGATTCAGAGCAACCCTGAGGAGAAGGACTTGGGCGTGCTGATTGATGAGAAAATGCACATGAGCCAGCAGTGTGCTCTTGCTGCCCAGAAAGACAACCGTATCCTGGGTGGCGTCAAGAGGAGTGTGACCAGCAGGTCGAGGGAGGTGATCCTGCCCCTCTAGTCTGCTCTCGTGAGACCTCACTTGGAATATTGTGTGCTGTTCTGGTGTCCTCAATGTAAAAAGGACATGAAATTGTCGGAACAAGTCCAGAGGAGGGCCACGAGGATGATCAGGGGACTGAAGCACCTCCCATATGAAGACACGATGAGAAAGTCGGGGCTGTTCAGCCTGGAGAAGAGAAGGCTGCGTGGAGACCTCATAGCAGCCTTCCAGCATCTGAAGGGAGCCTATAAGGATGCTGGGGAGGGACTCTTTATGAGGGACTGTAGTGAGAGGACAAGGCATAATGGGTTCAAACTTAAGTGGGGGAAGTTTAGATTGGATATAAGGAAGAAATTCTTTCCTGTAAGGGTGGTGAGGCACTGGAATGTGTTGTCCACGGAAGTTGTGAATGCTCCATTGCTGACGGTGTTCAAGGCCGGGTTGGACATAGCCTTGAGTGGCGTGGTTTAGTGTGAGGTGTCCCTGCCCATAGCAGGGGAGTTGGAACTAGATGATCTTAAGGTCCTTTCCAACCCTAACTATTCTATGATTCTATGATTTGTTAATTATTTTTCTCAGTATTTGCCTGCACCTGCTGCATCCTGTATACCCTTGTATCAATAGCACTGATCAATGGCAAGGAACTCCTCCAATGAGAGTAGAGAGTTAATAAGTTTGGTTTTTTTGTCTAGCTGTGAGAAATAGCATGAATGCCTTGTCTTGTGAAGGGAAAGAGAAAAAAGTCTGCCTGAGGAAAATCCCATATATCCCCAAAGCAGAAGATCATGGAGAAAACTTCTTCTTTCAGAGCTTTTTTAAATGGTGTTGTTACATTAGAGAGCCTTATGAAGCAGTCTACCTCTGTCACCATAGAATCATCTAATAGTTAGGGCTGGATCTAGGAGTTTTAAGGAACCTGACAAATTCAGAGGAAAAATGTGAAAAGAAAAATTACTATAATAAAATATACTGTAGGAAGCCTGAGAATCTGAATCTTGGCTTAACTGACAAAAAGTGCCAGGGAATAAGGAGCATGGTTTAATAATTGATCTTCTCACATTTTAATATTTTAGTCCTACTCAGATACTGCAGAAACTGAAGATAGTGTCATACACTTTTTAAACCCTCTGTTTCTTGGAAGTTTATGATAAGTTGATAGTTATTCTTCAAAACATTGTTTTGTCATTACAACCAATAGAAAGTAACACAATTTCATTTGTTTTTTTTTATGTTTAATGGACACAGGAAGAATTCAGGCAATAGCAAAGTGATAAGTTATGCATCATGTCTAAATGAAGTAAATCCCATGACTCAACAAAGATATTGCAGGAAAATGTGACCAGAAACTATCTAGATTTGTAGGAACAGTAATGACAGTCAATGTCAATTTTTCAACGATAAAAATTCTGTTCAAGTTAAGCTTGCTTACATTCTGTACAAGAATCAAACACTGTGCAAACTGATTGGATCAAACTGCCACGGTTTAACCCCAGCCAGCAACTCGGTACCTCACAGCCCCTTAAACAGTTCTGCTCACTCCCCTCTCTTTCTTCCCCAGTCCCGGGGAAATGGAAAGGAGAATCAAAAGAATGCAACTCCCACAAGTTGAGATAAGAACAGTTTAGTAACTAAGGTATAACATAAATCACTACTGCTACCACCAATAATAATACAAGAGAAAATACAAGGAAAGAGAATACAACAGATCTTCCCCTAATATCTAGCCACGCCACACAGTGCCCCCCCCATCACCTGATACCAAGCTCGACTACACAGTGCATCCCATGACCTTATACCAAATCCCGGCCACGCCATGCACCCCCCCCTGCACCACCATCACCATCTTTTTTCTGTCTCCCTCCTCCATTCTACATCCCGGACATGACGTGTTATGGTATGGAATACCTCTTTGGTCAGTTTGGGTCAGGTGTCCCGTCTCTGCTTCCGCCCAGCTTCTTCCAGGCTCCCCTCCTCCCTGGCAGAGCATGAAACTCAGAAAGTCCTTGGCCAGTCTAAACAGTCCAAGCCATAACTATAAACACTGGTGTTATCAGCACTGCTCCCAAGCCAAAAATCCAAAACACAGTGCTACACCACCTACTACTTAAAGAAAAATGACTGCTGCTGCTGAATCCATGACAGTGTAGAAGAATCAAAAAAGTGTAAAACTAAAACCCATGGTGTTGAAATTAGAACTATTTAAAAACTGAAATAAAGTATAATAATAATCATTGTAATGAACAGGGAGACAACAAAAAGAGAACAAGGAATAAAATCTAAGAAAGAGAAGTGGCGCACAATACAATTGCTCACTCTCTGCTGACTGAGAACCAGCCCATTCCCAAGCAGTGTTCAGCCCCTTTTAGCTGACTTTCCCCCAGTTTCATGACATGATGTAGTATGGAATAGCCCTTTGGTGAGTTCATTATCATCTGTCCTGGCTCTGCTCCCTCCTGGCTTCCTGTGCCTCTCTTCACTGGCGGAGCATGAGAGACTGAAAAGCCCTTGGCTTAAAATAAGCACTACTTAGCACCAACTAAAGAGGCGTATTATCAGAATTATTCTCAGACTAAAGACAAAGCACAGCATTGTACCAGCTGCTAAGAAAAAAAGAAACTATTCCAGCTGAAAACAAGAGAGAAGCAAAATGGGCAAAAGGGGGATTTGACTTCTGAGTTTATAGTTTTAGTCCATGCAAACTAGCATTTTCTGATCATAATCTGCACAATAAACTCACTGCTGATGATACTTCAAGCTCAAAAGCACGTAGAAAAGCTGTATAGGGATTAGTCAGGTTTTTCTCAAAAGATAATCTCCAAAAGGACTTTTTACATTGCATTCTCTTGGTTTCAGTTTTTAAAGTTAAAATAGAACTGTCGTAGTTTGAGGCTCTCAAACTCATGCAGTCGCTCTCTCATTCACTCCCCTCTCTTTCTTCCTCAGTCCAGGGGGATGCGGAGGAGAATCAAAAGAATACAACTCCCACAGGTTGAGATAAGAACAGTTTAGTAACTGTTCCTAAGCCGAAAACCAAAAACACAGTGCTGCACCAGCTACTACTTAAAGGAGAAAGACAACTGCTGTTGCTGAACCCATGACATTATCCACCCCTTATTCCATACCATTCATGTCATGCTCAGATCCCACATTTTCAATATGCCATCACATGTATATATATTCATACACACACACACACACATACAGAGGGAGAGAGATCATCCCTCAGTGCATGGACCAATCCCTATAAAGCTGCTGAGTCCATCCAGTCCATGATGTCGGTCTCCATCTTTTGTAACAGTCTTTCAGAGCAGGAGAGGCTGTGTGCAGTGTTCACACACATGAATAACCTGGGCAATA
>JASSUY010039208.1:0-28452 GCA_032466535.1 Forpus xanthops | reverse complement strand
AGCGGCGGAGTGCGGGGAAGGCCTGGCGTGGGGAGCCCCCGCCATGGCGGGGTCCGGTGTGAGCAGCCGGTGAACGGCGGCGGCCGCCCCCATCTGTCTCCGGTCCATGGTGCTGCCCCCCTGCCCCATGGCGGAGTTCGTGGTACCGCGGCACAGCGCTGTGATGGAGCGGCTCCGCCGGCGCATCGAGCTCTGCCGGCGGCACCATAGCGCCTGCGAGTCCCGCTACCAGGCCGTGTCCCCGGAGCGCCTGGAGCTGGAGCGCCAGCAAACCTTCGCCCTGCACCAGCGCTGCCTGCAGGCCAAGGCCAAGCGGGCCGGCAAGCACAGGCAGCCGCCCCCGGCGCCACCGCCGCCCGCGCCTCCTCCGCCGGCCGCAGCCGTCGCGGGAAGCGCCGACAGGACCGGAGCCAACGGCCTGGACGCTGAGGCGGCGAGCGGCGAGCAGCACGGCCGCAGCAGCACGTTGATCGCGGTAAGGAGGCAGCCCGTGCTCGGTCTCGTTCCCGGTCGGGGTGGTTGCACCCGGCTGGCGCTGTGACCTCCGGAGCTGGCAGCGGCTGGAGGAAGGAGATGGAGCTCTCGGGGTTGGTGCGGTGGTTGCGGTGGGAGAGCTGAGGCTGGTGTTGCTTTGTGGAGGGTGTGCTCCTTGGCTGCTCGGTTACGGCTTCACAGCTGATAAGGGATGGTTTATTTCTCATGTCACCTTTGCGCTTTGGAGGAGCGCATAAAGACTGCTGTCTGATGTGGTAGGAGTAGGGAATGGCATCCCGTGGTGGTTATGGTCCTCGGAACGACTGTGCTGTGAGTGTTTCTGGCCGGTTAATCTAAAACGTTCCTGTAGAAACTGTCAGAGGAGCCTTAATTCTGCGGTGGCTTTGGATGTTTTCTTGCTTATGTCTTTTAATTTAGGCGGTCGGGGTTTGGTGGAGTCACTTGATAAGGATGTGCTTGCCACTGAGGGGGAGTTTTTAAGGCAAATAACGTGTCTATTAATTCTGGTACATCTTGGAAAGAATTTCAGTGCGAAGGCAGCTGCTTATTTGCCACTTGCTCTCGTGGGTGTGAACGCTGTGGGAATCCCACTCCACCCATCGAAAACTGGCTCAGCTCAAAATCTTAATGTTTCTCTGGCTTCTCTAGCATTTCTGGTTGTCGGGATATATTCATGCAGCCCTGTTTGTATATCAAGATAGCTATTGCTTAACTTTTTCTGAGCCCTTTAAATACACTGCTGTGTACTAATGTGTCATGTAATGTAGGTTAGTAGGATAACCTTTACAGGCCACCTGCCTTAATACCTGTCTTAAACCAGTTATTTCTAAATGGTGGCCTGTCTGCAAATGATATAGTACTGTTCTGAGTGTCTTTAAAAGGGGATACTGAATTGACCTGAGACATTTCCTGGTCAATGTATAGCTTAAATCATATTTGTAAGGTGCACTGTGTGTTTGATCAGATTAGGAGGGAAGGAGGATGTGATTCTCTGCTCTCTTGAACCTCTGTGAGTTCAGTTTACAGCTTTGTACTTGGGTATGACTGGACATGGTGTGAGGTGCTGAAACATGGGTGCATTGATGTAACTGTAAGTAGCACTTGGCAGCATGTGTGCCGCTTCTAGTATCTGCAGGATGAACTGAAAATGTTATTCAGCTGAATTGTTGCTGTTCTTATTAACATACATAGGAGAATCTGGAACCTGCTGACTTTCTGAAGACTGATGCTTATGGCACAGTTAGAGCACTTCAGATGGTTGTCAAAGAGGGTACTTGAGGAAGAGAGAGACCTGTGTGATTCTGTAGAACTTCCCATGTAGCCATTGTTTAGTGGACTGATCTTGAATGTAAACTTGTGTCAGAACAAGAGTGACTCAAAATTGTATTTAATTATCTAAAGACTTGGTGGGTTTTCATTTATTTCTTGTCGGGACTCTTAAGGCTTTCTGCATATCGGCTCTGTCCGTTAATAGTGCTTATTTTTGTTACACACAGAGCCCTTTAGCATATCAAATCCAGTTGCTTAAGCCACCATCACAGCCCTTCATATGGATCTTCTAGAAGAAAGGTGTCTTTAATTCATTGATGATGTTTCTTTCGAATTGCCTTGGATGTGGATTTGATCTTGTTAGCATCCACTATAATGACGACTCTCAGCAGCAGTGAGGTTCCAAAATCCACTGCACATCTGGGGAAGCCCTTCTTGTACAGGAAGCTGCTGCCAGTGGCCAATTAACACAACAGAAGAGGGCTTTAGTGTATGAATGACTCTTCCTAGTGCTGGCCTGCTGTTTCCTTCCCGGGATACATGACTGTAAGCTTAATTGCAGCTGCTGATTCATCATCTCGGTACTGGGGTATAAAGTTGGTTTGCTTAGTAATTCAGGTTTTAAAAGCCCAAACCCATCAATAACAACAACAAACTTCAGCTGCTAATTTCATTCCTTTGGCATAAAATACCAACCTAGAGAGCTACATTTACCTCTAGCAATCATGTAGCTGTTATCAAGACCAAGCATGTGCTTTGTACAGGAAAGACAGGGGCTTGGTTTACAATGTTCAATAAAATTTGGACACAGAACACAGAAATTACATTGTTTTAAAGATCCTGGACACATTCCTTTCAGAAGAAAGCTGCTATATCAGTGAAATATACATTATATCAGCTATCATTGCTGTTACAGTCCAGAGTTTTCCATGGCACTGCATATGAATCTTCTCTTGGAAACTGGTACTTTGCATTGTAAGTTAACAAAGTGTTTATTTTGATTCTTGAAAGAGATGACAACTCGTATGAAGGTAAAGCATTTGTGATCTAACATCAGAGGGCTTATAGTAGAAGGGCATGAGGCTGCAGTGCCACAAGCATGGACAGTGTGTGCACTCCCGCATGCTGTACATCAGAGCATCTGTAACGTGGGGAGCAGGATGGCACTGCCACTGCCGACTTAATATCTTCTGTGATTTTTCATGTGGCTAGAATCAGGTATTTTTTCTTCAATTAGTCTTTTATCTGTTTTAGATCCTGAAGCTGGTTGGCTCTTACAAGCACAAGTAAAGGGTAGATTCCTCCTTTCTTTTCTTATTAAGCAGCTCTGAAATTTGAGCCATAGAAACTGAGATAATACGGTATCGACATAGGAATATTTTGGATGACTTGTGCAACACATAGGCCTGTCCTTCATTTGAGGACAGAGATGAAAAGCTTCTTAATTTTCAAAACCATTATTTAATGAGAAATTCAAATGTTGGAATTTACTTCATTTCTGTTGTTTAAGACTGCGTTATTAAGACTATGTTCAAAGTAGAAGATACTTAATATTTGTATTATGTATTGTCTGTTGCGGTAATCTTATGTTTTTGAGAAACAGGGAAGTTGGGAAGAGAGAGGACCTGTCCTTCAGAGCACTTTTTCTTCTTTGCCAAGTTCTGATTTGAGAAAGTTCATTCTGATAATACTGTTTAAACTCTCAGCAGTAAAAAGGTTGGCTTTCTTCTATTTCTCTGTTAGACTCTAACATAGCATATCACTGTGCTGAAGAGTGTTTCATTGACATGTGAATAAGGAGAATGGCAAGATCTGGATTTTCATCTCCACTCCTTGTTTTATGATGTGGTCTCTTGGAAGAAGACCTGCTGCCTATCTCTTTCAGGTTGTTTCCCCACTTGGGAGCAGTTGCTGTGCACATGGCTTGCTTGGTCTAGGGCTGCCACAAACCCACAAACAGTATTTCTGGAATGGGCAGAGGAGGTCTAGTTGATGGCCTGCAATAAAGCTGAAGAGCAGACTGGCATTTGTAAACTCTTTACTATAAGGGTGGTGAGACACTGGTACAGGTTGCCCAGTGAAGCTGTGGCTGCCCCATCCCTGGCAGTGTTCAAGGCCAGGTTGGACACAGGGGCATGGAGTGAGCTGCTCTAGAGGAAAGTGTCCCTGCCCATGGCAGGGGGTTGGAACTGGATGAGCTTTAAGGTCCCTTCCAGTCCAAACCAGTCTGGGATTCTATTTGGAAGCAATAGTAGTTTTTACATTAATAATAGGTAAGTTCTAATTTAAGCAAAACCACTGAGTAAAAGAAGTTTAAAAAGAAGTTTCAGTATGAGGAGAGCAGTGTGATGTTTCATGGTCAGAAAGACCTAAAGTGATAAATTAAAGGGAATAGATTGCCTGGATTGTACTGACAAGCATGAATAGCATTCCTCTGACGAAGCTTAGGCTGGAACACTAACAATTCAGAAGATCTTGGTTCTGTGCAAGCTGTGGTGTAGGGGTGTTAAGTTGTGAAATTATGTTTTACCACAAAAATAGCAAATTATTTCCATGTTATTTATACATAACTAGTGCAGTGTAGTCTTGCCACCATTGTTTGTTTTTGCTGACAAGTCTGATAGTTTGTTGCCCAACAACTCAGACAGGTTTTTCTTTGTCTCCATTTAATTCTGTGTGAGGTATTGTGTGTTTGAAACATTTCCCTTACGAGATGAGTTAGATATGCAGAGATGCTTCCGAAATTGTAAGGAGGTGGGAGTAACTGATGTACTGCTGCTGGTGAAGTTCAAGTGAGGTGGTAGAGCAGGCGCTGCAGCTGAAGGCACAGCAGTGTTTTTTGATTCAGCAGAACAATCCCTGTAGCAGAAGCTGCCCCTTGTGACTAATGCAGGCTCGGGATATTTATAGAGCTGCCTATCCACAGCCCTTCTTCACTCCAGCAGGCAGTCACCCAAATACAAAAGTCTTCTGGAATTAAAGTAAAAGTCACAATTAAAATTAAGCCAGCAGTTTGGTTCTGACAACTCAGAGGAATGCAGGAACACATTGGGTAATAAAACACTTGTCTTGCAGGGGGAGTGCTGCTTTGGAAGCTTGGGCAGATGCGCAGTAAAGGGGGAGTTTTCACTATGTTAGAGTCAAGATGTTGTTTTCTTTCTATACACTACGGTTTCTCACACTTGCATTGTTGTTCCAGCCTAAGAGGTTGTGAACTCTGTTGCCTCTGTCCTTTGCCAGACAGGAAAGGAGAATCTGTATCTATAATGGACTACTGTAAGCTCTGGTTCATGGGAGCTTCTCTGTGTTGCAATGCTACCACTTCCATGGCAGAAAACCAGATATAATACATTTTGGTTTTCCCTTCTAGGTGAGAATGCTGCTGTTGTGCTAGGAGATGCATTGGAACAGATTGTTATTCTGTTTCTAGAGTAATACAGCATTTCTTCTTTGAAAATGGCCAGCATTATATTTCTCTTGTTGGTATTTCATGGCAAATCCTTGTAGACATAATTCTGAGACTGAAATGGAAAACTTCTTCTAAGTGAAATGCAAAAAATTAAAGCTCTGTTGAGTCCTGTAAGGTATATTTTAATCTCTGCAATAGATGCTTTGAATAAAACTGAGAAACATTTATATGGAGCCTGAAAGGTGCAGTGTAGAACCAGATTTTAAAAAAGTTGCATTTCTCCCATGTCCACCTAGTTGGTTTTTTGTGTTCTTTTTTTTTTTGTTTGTGTGGGTTTTTTTTGTTTGTTTTTTTTTTTTTTCATTAAAAATGAAACTCATTTGCAGTTTCCATTTTTAGACATATAGATCATAGAATCATAGACCAGGTTGGGTTGGGAGGGACCTTAAAGCTCATCTCATTCCAACCCTCTGCCGTGGCCAGGGACCCCTTCCACTAGATTGGGTTGCTTCAAAGCTGAGGCCAGCCTGGCCTTGAACAATTCACTGTCTTCAGTTTGAGGACTCCGAATGTAACAAATCACTGAGGTTTTACAAGAGAAATTTAGTTGACTGACCTCAGCTTAAAAAATCTGCATTGTGAAGTTTTTGCTTCCAAGCAGTGTGAACTAAACTTTCATGCTTGTTGAGTTCCAACCCATTGAAATGTCATTGGTTTCAGATCATTATCTGTAACTAGCTTCAGGTACTGAGTGTTTCACACTGATGTTCTGATTCCTGGAAAAATCAACAGAAACACAGAACAACTTTGTGCACTGTTTTGATTGGTGGTTCATGCCCCTTTCCCACCAGGATGAAGTTTTAAAGCTTTTCCGATTTCTTCGTGTTGGGCTTCCATGGTAGTTTGTGGACAGCTTTTAGGAAGTTGTCATGTCCCTGCTGTTAGACCTCAGCCTGGCTGGGCACCACAGTGGTACAACTGGTGGGTTTAAGACAGAGGTTGAATACAGCTTATCAAAACTATCTGTGTGCTGTCCATTTCCTGCTGGAAGCCTTGTCATTTGACTGGGCATATATCCATCTCCAGCACTGTGGTCCTGTGTCCCAGCCAAGGAAAGTGTATGTGTAAGTAAGTGTATATGCTGCGAATTAAGTGGTCAGAGGCTGACGGCGTTGGACATCTCTTGTTGTGATGGTTGCACTTGGGATTTATCAGTTTGTGTTCCTCACGTGAGGAGCCCGCAGTTACGGCCTGACTTACGTGTGCTCCTGCCCAGTAAGTGTGTTCATTACCATGTTGAGGACTGTCTATTCACTCACATGAATAAAATGCAGCTCTGATGATGTGGTTTGGAGGAGGTGCAGCCTTTGGCCCTTCAGTGGCTCTTTGAGAAACTGTCCTGTTTTGTGCCAAAGGACTGAGGCCTGCTTACATCCCTTTATTTGCATTGCTCCTGTATTGGTTTAAGCACATTGGATAAATGTTTCTGGGGTGATACTTCTAGGCAGAGCTAAACAGCAAAGACCTTGGAGGTTCATCTTTCTTTGTGAAGTTTTGATAATGGACAGGATTGGCTCATGTGTTACAAATCCAATGGACTGATTCTGCTAAGGAAACCATGGACAGTATGCCAGTGAGCCACTGTGCCTCATGGAATGATAGTGGACAGTAAAATTAAATGGATTTTCAGTTAGTAGCAGGCTGTGCTTTACTCTGTTGGTGTTTCTGCTTTCTTGTTTTCTCCTTGCATTTTGGCAGAAGAGAACAGGTTTTTCTTGCCTTGAGAACTCTGTTGGAGCAGCTTGATATGTAGATAGCTGCAGTCTGACTTGTGTCTCACATGCCCCTTGGTTTTCTTCCCCAAAACCGGATTATTCGAATAGACACAGACAAATTGGGGAAGAACTGAATTTAGTATTTCTTTTTCTGTTAGGAAATTGAGAGCTGAGATACTGTGTAAGAAAGGAACTTCACAAGAGAAAGTTGCATTATTGCTTTTGACTCTTTTTACTCTGAAAAGAGAACTAGGATGCAAGTGCAGTTGGTGAATAGCTTCTAAAGCTCACAAGTTCAGTGTCCTGCTTATGAGCTGGACTCAATCTTCTCTGATACGGACAGGGGATAAGCAGATTTTCTTCCTTCCTACATGTCTGTTGGCTATTGTGTAAGGTAGGGTATCTTTCCAATAATAGCTTTACCTGAGGAGAGGCACGGCTGGAGGCAGTCACCCCAAAATCTTACTTCATAGAGACTTGAAGTTATTTTTTCTTTAATCTCCTTGTTTTGGCAAAGGAATGTAGTTTTAGGTGAAAGGAGGACTTTAAAGCAACTGAAGTGAAGGTGTCACCAAGAATAGCGTAGCTGCGTGTTGTGACTGTTAAAACACATTTAGATGCCAAAGTCCCTGTGTGTTCTTGCTGACAGGAGGAGACTGTGATGGATATTAGGGGGTTTATATTTTTCCAGACTACAGTAAGTGTAGTTTATAAGTTTGGATGATTTAACCTTAGGCTAGTGAGCTGCATATGTCACAAATGGTGCAGTACAGTAGCAAAGACCTTAGGACAGATAAGCTTCAGAACGGTGGGTTATGCAGCCTATGAAGAGCTGTGTGCACTTACAACTATAAGGCTACCAAAGTTCTAGTTGCTTTGAGTTGTCTGTATGAATTACAATTACAGCAGTGACCCCAGTGGGCATATATTCTGTTTTAATACAGAACTCTACTTCAACTATGAGAAGAACACAGTGTGACCAAAATGAAGTTGTTATTTGTATGTCAGTTTTCAGGATGTGTGTTTCTCCCTAATGATTTAGAATTAAGGAGGATCCATTCCCAAACGTTGAGTGATTGACTCATATGACCTTGGGCAAGTTACTCGTCCACCTTGAGCTTTGGTTTTCCCGGTTGGAGTATTAAGTAAACAACGAGAAACTTGCTGAAAGACAGATGCTGTGATTGAATTGAGGCTTCCTTGCTCTCTGTTGTTTCACCACTTGCAAAAAAGTAAATTTCTGTTATTTTTTCAAGTCAGTGTTTGAAAAATTCACTCTAAACCTGCTCCTCCAAGCTGTGGAGCTAATGTTCAAATTGAGAGGATACAAGTTCCAGCCTCCTCTCCAGATGTACACCTCGCCTCATCCTACTAGGTCTGCTGCTGCTATTTCTGTGAGCCACCTAGAAGATCAGGTCTCCTGGGAAGCTGCAATCTGCCCCTCAGATCAAAATAAGGTGTTGCTGCTACCTATGCAAGTATTAAACAAATAATGTTTGTTTTTTTTTTTCTGGAGATCAGCTGCCTGTAGACTGTTTAAAAAAGAAAAGATCACAGGAATTAACCATGAACCATTCCCTCTGTCCTGAAATCAGAGAATGCTGTTGCCCAGGCAAGTGCTGTGAATTCGTCTGATTTATGCTGTCTCTACATACAACCTCTTGCTTGAGTGCTGAGATCTTGAGGTTTCCCCTGTTTTTTCTTGGATGGGACAATTTTCCCCAGGGCTTAGTGGACTACATTGTGGAGACTGCAAGTAATGACATAAGCATACTTGTCTTGAGGTTTGTTTAATGAGCTGCTTTTCTCCATCTGAGAGAGCTGTTCAGTGAACCATGCTTCAGATGGGTGGCTTTTTGTGAGGATTCTCCTCCTGTGTCGTGCTGAGATGTTCAAAGGCATCTTGTACAGGTCAGGGGAGCTGATGGGAGCTTTCCTTCTTTACGTACCCTGCTCTGTTGGAGCAGTGTCTCTGCCCTACAGGTTTGTCTGCGTTGATGTAGTGTTCCAGCACAAACAAAGAGCAGCTTTTCTTACAGAACGCACCTGAGGGGAGGAAAAGTTTATAGCGATCTTTGATGTGTGCATGAATTCTGTTTTCAGATCATAGAATCATAGCATGGTTAGGGTTGAAAGGACCTTAAGATCATCCAGTTCCAACCCCCTGCCGTGGGCAGGGACACCTCCCACTAAACCATGCCACCCAAGGCTCTGTCCAACCCAGCCTTGAACACCACCAGCAATGGAGCATTCACAACTTCCCTGGGCAACCCATTCCAGTGCCTCACCACCCTCACAGTGGTATATCCAGTATCCTCATATCCAATTTGAACTTCCCCTGTTTAAGTTTGAACCCGTTACCCCTTGTCCTGTCACTACAGTCCCTCACGAAGAGTCCCTCCCCAGCATCATTATAAGCCCTCTTCATGTACTTGTTGCAATGTTTTTGAGGTCAATGGAAAGATCTTCATTTTTGAGAGAATGGTGCCAGGAAAGAGAAATTGAACCAAGGCTCTTAAAACTCTGGTTGTAAAACTGTTGCTGTACCCTCTGTTTGCTTCTAGGTGGCACTGCAAGAAAAAGAATGTGTGCCTTCACCAGCTCTGAGAAGCCAACTGTTGAGCTGGTTGGGGCTCTGGTGGTCATAGTGCAGAGAGGAGCAGCTGGCAGATACTCTAAGAGAAAGGAGGGAAGGAATAAACTAATTCAGATGTGTTAGAATTGACTGAACTTTGAAGTGCATTTTGCATCAGTGTGAAGCAGTGATCACTTAGTAACAAACTGGGTTTGCTTTAGTGCCAAAAGGGTCATCGTGTACAAAAGTTATGTATGAAGTTCTGTAAATAGTAATCACAAGGGAAGTGATTCTCTTTCTCTCTAAATATTACAACGCTTTATAAAGGTGCCTTACAGTTATACAGTTATTTATTCTCATCTAAAATTTGAATCTTAACATTCTTCAGTATTTTCTTAGTTTTGAATAGGAAAAAATCTTTATATATCCCAGTTCACAGGCATTTCTCAACTTCTTGTTGTTGTTAGAGTATATGGCGGCTTTTGGAAGGAGCAGGCTCTGTTTGATATACTATATGTTTTTGAAAGTTTATCTTAAGAGCTGATAGTAAGGAATTCATCTCATGCCCTGACTTGTAAAGCGAATCTTATCAAAGTAAAGCTAGAACTTCTTTTCTAGCCATGTTTTCCTAAAATGCGTTATTCAGGGTTAGCCAATGTTCTGGTAAGAAATAAAAATCCTGATCTATGAAACGTAAAACTTAATAACTAAAAGCTTCCTTTCTTTTTTCAGCAGCTCCATGAGACTGTGAAAAGAAAGCTCGATAGTGCTGCTTCCCCTCAGAATGGAGACCAGCAGAATGGCTATGGTGATGTATTTTCTGTGTCCAAGAAACTACGTCGTGATGATGGCCTTGGTGGAGTGGGTGGTTCTTCCAATGGAATGCCTCCTGTGTCTCCACTCCATCATCTTGACAAGAAATCTGGTGGTGGAGACACTTTACAACTTAACGGAAAGCATCCCATGGGGTTAGATGGCATCAGTAAGAAGTGTCTTCCAGATTCCAGCCTACAGATGAACGGAGGTGGTGATGCTGATGACTCATTTCCTCTGAGTCTGAACAAAGAGCTGAAGCAAGAGCCCGTAGATGATCTTCCATGTATGATTGCTGGGGCAGGAGGGTCTATATCTCAGAATAATTTGATGCCTGATCTCAATCTTAACGAGCAAGAATGGAAGGAACTTATTGAGGAACTTAATAGATCAGTACCCGATGAAGACATGAAGGATCTCTTTAATGAAGATTTTGAAGAAAAAAAAGGTGCAGATTCTTCAAATTCAGCTGCACAGACTCCATTGCCACAAGATATTAACATAAAGACTGAGTTTTCCCCAGCACCCTTTGAACAAGAACAGATGGGATCTCCCCAGGTTCGATCCACTTCTTCAGGTCCAGCATTTATTGGTGCTGCTTCTGTACCTGTAAGTGCCGCTTCTCCGGCAGTTGGTAGTTCTCAGGCTATGTTTCAGCCTTCCAGTCAGTCAATGACTGAAAATCCTAATCAATCCATGATGCAGGCATCAAACCACTCTCAGAATGTCCAGAGGCCTCTCCCCAATGTGTTGTTACCTGGGAAGGGTGCAGGAAGTGCCAAAGAAATGTCTTCTGCTCACCAACTGCAGCAGATTGCTGCCAAGCAGAAGAGAGACCAGATGTTGCAGAACCAGCAACAAGCTTCACAAGTCCACCAAACAAATCAAATGTCCACGTGGCAACAGTCTGGACCTTCCCATAGTCCACTGCCTGTCCCATATACCATGGAAAATCCCACCAGCCCATCAGTTTTCCAGCCTGACTTCAACAATCAGAAACTCATGATGCCTAATATGGGAAATAAAAGCTCACCTAGAGCTGGAGGCAATTACCATGTGAACATTTTGGGTCATCAGCAAAACAGCTTGAGCCAGAATGCTGTGAATAGTCAAGGCTCTATGCTAGACTATGGGAACACCAAACCTCTTTCACATTACAAAGCAGAATGTGAACAGGGGGTGACAGTACCTGGTCAGAACAAGACACCGATGTTGGCATACATACAACAGCGCCAGCAGCCACCTCTGTCTCATGTGAGTGATGACCAAAATGGGATGATCCTGTTGAAACCCAAGCCTGGAAATATTGCCTACAGACTGCCGCACAGTCAGGTGAATGTTCTGGGGTTTGTTACCTTTGTTTAGGAGCAGATTTAAGGTCTTGCAAAAACGTGTTGTATAGCTAAGGCTGGAGTGCAGATTACTTGGTATTGTTTCGAAACAGCTACAATATGCAAGAAGCTGAGACAAGAATCAAGAGCTCTGTTTTGCACTGGGGACAGTTTTTAATAGTTCTAGGTCATGTGGTAATGTGTGATTTCCAGCTTAATATACTTTGTGGGTGACAAATTATGTCACACTTCATAGAAGCTTCTACTTACAAAGATAAATAGATGCTTTGTAAACTTTTGCCTAAAATAACTCTCATAAGACTTTAGTGTTAAGCAGTGTTCTCAAAGAAGCTTTGATTTCTTTACCTTGGTTTTAGTTCCTACTTGTGTCAGAGTTGGCTTACTATAAAAAGACATGCCTTTGGTTGCTGCTTTTTTGAAGAGAGATGGAAGTGGGGCTGCATTCTTGATTTCTTGGGTGTTCCTTGGGGCTTTTCAAATCTAAGGATTTGTTATTGGTTAAGTTTCTGAGGGTTGGGGAAGCACAGAGTAGGAGAGGAATATACCTTTAAAAATGAATAATAGAAATATTTGTCTGCTTGAAGCAATATGCTTCAGGTTTTCCTGTAAAGGAAAATCACAGAAGGTGCTGCTTTGCCTTCCATAGAACACTTACTACAGGTGTGTAGCAGGTGAAAATTAATGAAGTGAATGGAAGTGAGGAGTTGGGATTCTATTACATGTGCCTACAATGCACATACTAGAGGGCTTGTTGAGAAAAAAAGTCTTTGTTGTAAGGATTAAAGCTTCTCTATCAAAAGCTGATGGAGATCCAACTGTAATTGTACATTCCCCCAACAAAACAAAAAACGTCTGAAGAGGATCTGATTAGCCTGTGATAAAGACCACACTGATGGGCAAATGACAATCTGAGATCAGTGTGTGCTTCATAAGGCACTAAAGGATTAATCTCTTCAAAGCTTCAAAAGTAACAATCTAGAAACGTTTTGATGGAAGAAGGGGAAGGGTAGGGATGACTGTGAATGTCACATCTCTCCCTCACTGAAAACCATGAGAGTCACCCTCATCTGCACTGCCCTGCTTGTACTGAATTAACAGAAATACTGATGAATGCTTCGGGGGATTCCTCCAAAACCTGCATGCAGAACAATTTAGCACAGCATTATGTCTATTTGGCTAATGATTTCTAATGAAACTGCAGCCAACCCATTAGCTGAAGTGTAATCTTGAAAGTAGTATTTGTGTAATTGGAGATGGAGCTGAGCTGTGCTTAAAAAGGAGAAAAATTGCCAAATTGTACAAAGAGGACAGTATCAGATTGTGGATTATAATCAGTCCATGTTATTTTTACTTATCCCAAATTCCAATCTGCAGAAAAGCAGACGTATAAAAATTAATAACAGGCTTATCTGTAGAAGGATTTTTCTCTGTGGAATATGGTGATGGTTGGATGTTATTAAAATACATTAAGGCTCATTTTGATCAGTGGTAGCCTTTTTCCCCTTCACCTGCAAATAGTCAATTCCAAACAAATCAACTTTAGGAGGGGAGGCACAGACAGTTGCTGACTTAAATGTTGCCAGAAGAGACAGGATCGAAATAAATGTTTTGTATAATGCAAATTTAAAGTGTAGTATTTGAAAAGCTGCTATCAAAATAAGCTGAAGCTGGTGTGCTTTGTAACTGGTGCCATTTCCTGGTTAAGCAGAAGCACACAGAGCTGTGCTCACCTGTTTGAGCTGGACTTTGGGAAGTACTTTGAGACTGAAATTAAAGCCTCTATTCCTAAATATTGTGAAGCTTCTGAACTTAACTCTGAGCTATTATTTCTGTGTCTGGCATGTTAAAGGTGAGGTTTCAGCTGTCTTTAGTTAGCTGAAGTGGAAATTGCATCACACTTTTCCTTTTCTATTAGATGCTTCATGGGCGAAGGAGCTGTTGCATAAGGATGGGAAAATATAAAGGACTGATCTAATTTTTTATTAAATAGTGTAGAAGTACAAATAAGCAATAATGGGCAATTTCTGGTTTTCTGAGATGTATGATTCCCTTCGCTGTGTAGATTTTATTTGTAAGGTCTTTATTATCATGGTCACCATCATGAAAGTGCCTTTCCTCACCTGTGTAACTACATAGTTACTAAATTCAGTTCTGGATGGCTCACCTCTTGCTGTAGCTCATGTCACTCTTTCCATGTTCTGCAGGATCAAAACCCTTCTCCTAACGTTCCTCGTGTTCCTGTTTCTGTCCCGGGCACTGGTGTGGGTGCCCAGGCTCCCAATGTCTCCATGGCAGGTAACCACAGCAACCCACCTTATCTCAGCAATCAGCAGCAAGCAGTAGTGATGAAGCAGCACCGAATGCTGTTGGACCAGCAGAAGCAGAGAGAGCAGCAACAAAAGCACTTGCTCATGGAGCAACAGAAGCAGCAATTCCTAATGGAGCAGAGACAGCAACATCTTCTGGCTGAGCAGGTGAGGGGAGCGGCAGTCTGTTTTCCTTTGCGCTGATTTGCTTTGGTGGATGAAACAGCATTTGAGATTTTGCTGAACACTTATCATGTTGCAAAACAGGGTGTAAATTGCAGGGCACTTTGGTATCTTAAGTATAATTGCTATTTTATGTGTCTGTAATATCCCAAATACATAGCACTTGCTTGCAAAGACTTACTTTGCTGTTGGTACAAGGCACTGTGGTAAATTATAAGAATAAAATAGGTAGAAATATGAGACAATACATGGAGAGAATGTGTCATACCAGCAATGGTGTAATTTGTGAAAGAAGGAAGGCAAATGGAATCAGGGCAAAAACAAAAGATACAGTTGAGATACTGTTGATGTGTTCTATAGAGCTTTAGAAGTGGAGGTGATGAGCAAGAGATACTGCAAGCTCACTGTGCCTTCTTTCCTGTCTTCCCTATGAGATCCACAGCAGTTCATGCTTCAGATTTGAAAACATCTTTGACTTGTTTATTTGAGGAAAATAACTGGATATCTGCATCCAACTTGTATCTTATCCTGCCAAAAGAATTTAGCGCTGCTGTCCATCAGACTGCAGAAAGCTGCTTTAGCCTCTCTCAGGGCAACAGGCTCCTTGTGTGAACGCTTCTAAGCTTTAAACGTTCTGCAAGTCTTTCAGTTGGGAATGAGTCCAAAGGGCCTTGTTCCTGTCATCAGTGCTTTTCTACGCTTCTAAAAGTCCATGCAGGTATGTTCCAGGCACTGGCACTGTACATACAGAGAAATACATGGTGTGGAGGAAGGGGAAAATGATTTTTCAAAGAAGGTTCGAGACCCAGGGAGAATGTTAACATTTGTTGCAACAGTGGAGCTCTGCCAAGTCCAAGCAAATGGCTTTTTTGATCACCTGGAGCTTTCTCTTAAAATTGAAGACTAGATTGAAGTGGTAAAAACACTCCTTAAGTTCTGGAGCCAGTGTAGATAATAATGTGGTTGGCAGTGTTTTAAAGAAAATTGTGTGATGTTGGTAAAGGTACATTTCTGATATTTGAGTAAAAACAATTTGGCTAAGGGGATAGCACAGTGGAAATAATACTATCAAAGACTGAAGGACAGAAAATGCCCAGACTCTCAGTAAAAGAACGTTTTCTGTATCAGTTCTGTGATCTATAAACTTATATAAATAAATGTAATATTTGTTAGTAAATAACTCAGGTTTTGATGGCTTGCAGTTTTTGGCATTTGATTGTTACTCTCTCAAAATGGTAACAGGTACTCTTTGAAAGAGGGTAGAAAGGAAATACGGGGTGTTGGCATCCTGCTTGTATTTTTGCTCCACTGGTTACTGGTGATTTAGAGCTCTTAAAGCTGTGTCCCAGTAGATTTTCTTAGCTAAGTAATGGATCCAATGGCCGTCAAACCTCTGAACGGTGGGGTGGTATATTAACAGGCAGGTAAGTAGCATATCTCAAACACAGTGTTTTTATATATATATATAATTTTCCAACCTGTTTTGCTTCTGCTTTACCCAGCACGTGTTGTTGTAGTTAATATCAGTATTATGAAAATATTTTATTCCTGTCCTAATTGTGGGAACTCTGACTTGTACAACTTGCATCTTTGGATGGTGATACTGGGACTTTGATCCAAATAAGGAGCAGCTTTGCTTTAGAGCTGAGCAGGCTTAAACTGAATTTGCCCCATTTCTTGGCCTTTTGCTGACCAGTCAGGCTAGGTCTTGATAGCATTCTAATTTGGTATTTATTTCTTTGGATACACATGATACTGGATATAGTTTTAAAAAGATCCTGGAATCATTTGACATCTGTTTTGCAGGAGAATTACAGTTTCAGGTAGTTTCAGTGGCATTCCTTGCCACTCTGAAGCTGTCTTTTCATTTGGTGTTCTGCACTTTTTAGCATTTTTACTGTGTTTCCTTTGGGTTTTTTTCTGAGCCAGGTTCTGCAGCTCTTGGTTTTCTCAGAACTATGGCATCTCTTGGCTTCTGTGGTCAGCCTCTTTCAGGTTTGACTGGTCCTGCAGGCAGCAGGTCCTTTCTGTCAAGCAGCCTGCCCGCTTCATTCCTCTGCATGTCTCAACAGCTTCTTAGTTGTGGATGTTTCAAAAGGATGGTAGTAATGTCTGCCTGCCTATTTGTTATACTGTGCTAGTCTCTTTAAAGGCTTATTGCTTGTGTCTTTACACCAGTACTCTCAGAAGGGACTTTCTGTCCCCTTCTGCGCTCTGTGTAGTTTTTCATATAGATAGATAGTTGTCCATTGTATCCCTCCTTAGTTATGTCTGAATTTCAGTCTGATTGAAGATAGCTGTGGAAGAAGAGACAGAGATACTTTGCCTGATACATTTTGTATTGTAAAAGCAGTCTGTTGGCTGCTTATACTTTCAAGATCTCAGAGTGTACCATTAGTGCATGTACAAGCACTCTTGATGTTCCCCTCAAGGCTTTGAATTTAATGTTCCCCAGAAATTTCCAAACAGAAAATTAGCTTGTTTTATTTTACAAACGGTTTTATCATCAAGGAAGTACAGGTTGAATGTGCTTTTAAGGAGGCAGGGTTATTTTGAACCATTAGTAAGGTTTCTTACAGTTGTTTAGTTCATTAAGAAAATGGTTTTGAACAATGACTGCAGAACTTGTTTCTGTTACAAACTTAGTGCTGCAGTTTTCCATAATCCTCTAGAAAAACCTGTGCTGTAGAAGAATTTAGGCTTGTATTTCTTTTCATTTTTTGAAAATAAAGGCTAGAAAATAGTTAAATGTTTAGTTTTCACTTTTCTAATGGTATTTTTAACTTCTGTTTGATTTCTAAAAACAGGTCTAAAATAAACTGATCTGGGGTAAAGAGCTAAAACGGATTTGTAAATTTCTTTTATGCACACTCTTTTTGTACCCGTTAGTGGCTTTAAGAGTATGGCTAAAATGCCTGTTGATTGTTTCTGGTTAAAAGATTTTTAATCTCAGGTTCTTCTGTGTTTCAAAGGCTTCAGACATGTATTGCAGTAACTCCTGTAATGCATGCTCTTGTCTGAGTTCCTAGTCTTGTCACTCATCAGATGAAGTCGACTGTGTTTGAGCCTTGAGAACCAAGGTTTGAATTGACTTAAGTCAATTAGAGAAGTTGCTTTAATTGCCAGCTCCATATGAAAGTATACAGATAGCCTGTTTTTATCCAAGACAGTCGCCCTTGGAAAAAGCTTGACTTGTTTTCTAATTGCCTTGCATTGGACCTTTCTTAGGAGAAGCAGCGGCAGCAGCAGGAGCAGCAGCTGCAGCGGCATCTGACTCGACCACCTCCCCAGTATCAGGATCAGCCACAGAATCCATACCAGCAACCTGTTGGACAGTTCACAGGTGAGTAAACACAGCAATGGAAATTATGGCATTAGAAATACCAGGAGTAGAAACCAAGGTGTCTTTAGATTTCCTGGGCTGGATAGCTTTTAATTAATTTATTACAACACCTTCCCACGTCACTGTGGGGTTCTGTTGCAAAGTAATAGCTTCCCCTGTCTCAGATGTCTGGGACAACTTAAGCTTCTGATTCTTAACATTGGTTTGGAATTGGGTAATACTCTGAAGTACCTTCATTGTTCTGAAAGCCTTTTTATGCCAGTATTTGGTTTTACAAGTTGTAAATTCTTCTGACTTTCCTATACTAGGATTCTTCTTTTTTTTCCCTGAAGCTTGTATCTATTGCAGGCCCTCATTAAAGCAAGGGGTGTATTATTTCTCTCATCTTCTAGGATGAGTTTAACATTGTCTAATATTTTTACCCCTCTTACCTTCAGAAGGGAATGCAACTTGAGTTCTCTTCATTACGTGTTAGTGTCCTGCATGGTGTCCTCAGTGTTAACGCTGATAAATAAAATACCGTGTAGCACTTAAGCTGAAATAACTTCATAAATGTAGAGAACAGTAAAAACTCTGTCTCCTTACCTGAAAAATCCTTCCTGACAGGACCAGCAAGAAGCTACTTGTCTTTTTCATAAACCTAGAGTACAAAAAAGTACTCATTCCCTACGTTTTGTTTCCTTACTCTCTGTTCCCACAGAAATAAATAGTGAAGAAAAAAGATGCAAATAGAAACATGAGACCCTCATTCTGACGGAGTTCTGACTATCTAGTGCCTATGCAGAGCTAGGACTGGGTTTTGTTACTTAAGTGAAACAACTCAGTACCAATACAAAAGGCTTGTGTGTTAGCACAGTCATCAGTAGCATCCTTCAGATATTGCATGTAAATGTTTTGTTTCTCCTGCTATTTTTCTACAGAAATGCAGTAGAAATAGAGTATATTTTACTATAATGAGCATCAGCATTATCAAATCTATTTTTCTCTTGTTCTGAGGATGCTAACTACTTTTTTGCATCTTAAAACATACCTCTTCACTGGAGCTTTCTAGTAATGCTCTTCTCCCACCCATCCAATCCCCTCATAACATTGGTGGTTTTATAGTTTGCTTTGCTAACAATTCAATAGAATTTGACTGGTATATTAATATATTTGGATAAATAGTAATGATGGAGAAGCAGCATTCCTCAGCTGTCTTTAAACATGAAAAATATCTGCTGCTTTTTGGTTTGAAAGTAGAGAAAGTACTAGTGTAGGTAAATTTCCCTTGGTTAACTCTAAGAAGTGTATGGGGGATTATGCATTACACTTCACAGTGCTTCTCTGTTCTTTTTTTGCTTTAAGTCGGGGGCTGTTTTTTATAGGGAGAAATGTTTTTACTTGTTTATGAGAGCAAAGAACATTTTTTCCCTTTTTTTTTGCTGAGAAGACTTTTTTTTGCAAATTATCTTGCTTGGTTATCAGCAGTGCTGTTAGCATAGGAAATATTTCATTGTGGAAATTCAAATGATATTTGACCCAAAATTTCTGATAGTTATATGAAATAAAAGATAAGTCTGGAATTGGGAAAACACAGGAGTGGAAACCCAACAGTTGTACAATAAGAGCTAAACAGTGTGTGCACAGAAACACTGGCAATGTGTGTGCAGTAAGTGGTAGTTTTTAACAGCCTAGCATGCACTTCAAAGTCTGTGTGTTCCTTTGTCCACAAAGAAGTATCAGAGTCCTGCCTTTAAAGTCTAATTGTTTTTGAAATTGATGATGCTGAACTCTTAGAGGTGCTATTCAGATTTTTTAGAACGTTGGCATATCTGTGTTTGTGATCAAGGTGGAGGTGCTAACTGGAGCAATAGTTGACACTCTTTAATTAAAGTACTGGTATTGGTTGCATTGGCTGTCTTATACAAATGCAGCTCTACCCCTGTTCTGGATTATAGTGTCCACAAGTTTGTTTGAACCAAAGTGTTTAATGTACAAAATATTACATTGTATTTCAGGGTCATCTTCAGCCATGCCTGGGGTCAGTAATTTGGGGCAGTCCAACTCCAGTAGTCCACGGATGTTTCCTCAGACCCAGAACATGATTCAAATGGGACCTGGACACAGTTCTGTTCCTCCACTCCAGTCGGGCTCCAGTCAGCAGGATCGGGGTGTGACTCAGTATACCAATATGCAAAACATTCAGCGAGGGGGATTGTACAATTTGGCTTCTGGTATGACACAGATGGTTTCCCAGCATGCAACTCAAAGTGCCAACGGACAGCCACCAATGCAGAGACAAGGCAGCTTGGGCCAGGGTGCTGCTGTTCCTGCTGGGTATGGGCAAAATACCTTAGCAAACTCAAGTATTTCTCAGCAGCACAATAAAGGTGCTCTGAATCCAACCTTATCTAAGCCACAGATGGCAAGAGTACCAGCTGCTATGGGGGCTCAAAATCCATCTTGGCAGCACCAAGGTATCCCTAATATTAACAACCAGACACAAGCAAACAGTGGCTTAGGACCATTTACTGCCAACTCCTCTTTCCACATGCAGCAAACTCATCTAAAGATGCCCAACCAACAGTTTGCCCAAGGAATGCCTCAGGTAAGCCTAAGCACCAGCAGACCGATGACCTCTATGAATGCTGCCGTCTCTGGGCAGATGTTGTCGTCGTCTTTAGGTGCGCAGCAGCGGACAAACCCACCTACTCAACAGCAGGTACCCTCACAGCAAGTCTTGCCTGGCATCAACCAGACTGTTCCAGATCTGAATGCTTTCAACCAGAATCCAAATCAGCAAATGCCCAACAGAGGTAATCTGCACTGTAGTCAAGGGTACCCTGTGAGGACAACCAGTCAAGAGCTGCCTTTTGCCTACAGTGGTCAGTCGGGCAATAACGGACTTCAGAACTTAACTGGTGACACAGATCTGATAGACTCATTGCTGAAAAACAGGACTTCGGAGGAGTGGATGAATGATCTGGATGAGTTGTTAGGAACTCATTAAAATGGGGCTGAGGGTGAGGGTTCTACTTTTTTAATTATTTCATGAAATATAAACAACACTTGGACCAAAAAACCTGTGGCATTGAGGTGACTTGCAGGCATTAGAGGTAAATGGTTGAGAAAGGGACTGGAGCTGCTGCTCAATGAGTGTTGATAGGTAGTGATGGCGCACCAAGCAGGTCTGCAGGAGTAGTTCGCTTTGTCTTGATGTCTCTAAGGAGTCGCACACTTGAACAGGTCAAAAAATCCTGTGCGTGTCATCACCAGCCTTTCAGAAATCTCACTTGCAGTGTTCTAAAATGAAATTTTTTTTAGTTATTTAAAAATAAAAACAAAATTCCGCAATAAATAGTGCAGAAAGGAAGCAAATAGTTGCACAAATTGTGTTTAGGACTTAGTCTCCTGCAGCTAGTACTTGCAATAATTATTTGTTCATAGCTTGACATGCTATTGTAGTACTGTCCATCAGACTTCTGACTTTAATGGAGAAGAGGCTGTATGCACCTGAGTACGCTTGCAAAATGTTTTGAGTTGTTTCTTTTCCCCATTGCTGAAGCATGTGCCTGTACTCTCAATAAGCAAGTGATGTTTCACAGTAAATATTGCTAGATGCTGGTAATAGATGAAAGTATTAAACCTGGCCAGTTAGTCTAGGTAGTCATCTTAATAGATTGTAATCCTTTAAACTGCAGTTTGCACTCTGTTGTAGAGAGGCACAGTTCTTGGCTTATACCTTGCTGTGTTTAAAGGGGGAATTTCTTATGGGAGAACTTTTAAACTCTAGTAGGTTTAACATGAATTGTAAAGCCATTTACTTTGCACCTGTTTCTTCATAACTTATTTCCAAAGGTAGTTGTATTTAAATTAAGGCTTTGCTTCATGACAGCTCACTTAGTTTTCTTTGTTGTAAAAAGTAAAACTAACTTTTGAGATCAGTTTGTTCCCCAGGGTTAGCAATGAGCACAAGACTTTGTCACTTCAGGACAAAAATGAGGAGAAAAGGAATTTGGCTGGGAGGTGGGAAGTCCTTATCAGCAATAATAGCACAGGCAGCCTGGGGGAGGATACTTGTATCAGGGTTGCTCCAATATGGAAGTCTCCCCCTTTAAATACCTTTTTTTTAATGACTGGGTTACGAGTTTGATAATCTTTCTATAGCCTGGTGGATTTACTTCTTTAGTATTCCTTGAAGCTGGTTCTTCAGCTCTGCCTGAGGAGACCTCTAATCCATGAGTTGGGGTCAGTCCCAGAAAGGACAAAAACCACAGTGGGAACAGTCAGCGTTCCAAAGTCCTTACTTTCTACCAAAAAAATCCCTTATCCACCAACAGACCACCTTGCCTTAACCTTTGTTTTAAAATGAAAATAAAGTTGAAAGCTTTTGTTTTAAATGCACAAATACCTCTTCCCTTTCAAAATCCACTGTTTTGGAAAACTCCTTTGAACTTCCTCACCAAACCCAGCAT
This sequence comes from Forpus xanthops, assembly GCA_032466535.1. NCBI lineage: Eukaryota > Metazoa > Chordata > Aves > Psittaciformes > Psittacidae > Forpus > Forpus xanthops. The sequence goes on along the minus strand of JASSUY010039208.1, from coordinate 6,478 downwards.
TGTGATTTAAAAGCAATTTCCTTCAGCACAGACTGTCTTCTTCAGGAGTTTTCTGCACTGCAGAGATGCATGTGAGAGGGTTTTTTCCAGAGTGGGTGAAGGGAAGTGAAAGATAACATTGATTTCAAAGAAGGAAAATATTTTACTGTATCTGCAGCTCCTTTTGAGACAATTTGCACTTTTAAAAACTGCTTTTTTTAACACTAATACTTTAACCCTTTCCAAATATGCATGGAACATGGTTTGTCCAGCACACTTACCTAGTGTGGATGATTTACGCTCTGTTGAACAGATTTGATGTTGTATCATGTTGAACTGTGGGTGAAAGATGTGCTTTGATCAGTGGGTCCCACTGTTGAATAGTGGGTAAAACTTCACTGAATCAGACTTAATCCCTCATAGAGCTTTTGATAACATAAAGCTTGTCTTTGGATGGGAAGACGAAGGTGTTAGTTGATGACACTTGTGGTATCTTCTAGAATAAGTAGTTGAGATGCAAATAACTGATGCTAACTTTTCTTATACTGGCAATGTAAGAAAAGAGTCAGTGAGTTTGGTTTACTGCTTCAGTTAAACCAAATCCTGGTCCAAGGCAAGTGTCATTAGAAGAGTATAGATATAAACTAGCAATGGCAGGGGAAGGAGTGTTTGCTGTATTTCTAAGGGTTAACTTTGCACCAGTGTGCCTTCCCTTCCTGTTGGGGGTGCTTGGGACCTCAGAATTTCAAGTGACATCCTTCAGTGTCACTGTTTTTTTTTCTCCCCCTTACAAACACTTGAGAGAAATTACAGGGTAGTAGGATTCAGCTCTTCCTTCTTCCCTGTTTAGGCTGTGGTGCAATCTGCTACGTTTTCCAGTAGATTTTGCACACATTGTTCTGAGTCACTCACAATACAATCCATCCAGTTGTGATTTTCTTAATTGGAGGAAAAGAGCATCTGCTGTTCACATTATTACTACCAAAAAAAGCAATCCAGCTAAATGTCCAGGAAAATGCTTATGTGCTCTTTCCTCCACTGTTTCTGGAAGCTAAGGTGGATATTGCCCTGCTTGACCACAGGGTTTGTTCAGGAAGGTATCTAGGTTCAATGACCAGGCCTTTTCATGGTACTGTTGAAGTAAAATTAAGTGTCATTCTAGGCAAACTGGCTTATAATGCCCATTGGTCTTCATACACGAGCAGGATCCAAACAGCATTTAACCTGCTAGGAAAAGCAGCCATCCCTTCTGGTTTTGATCCCTGTCTACATGATGTGATCAGGCCGTTGGAAAGACGGTGTCACTGTAACAAAGTGGAAACAGTTCAATGGAAATGAACATGCGGTTTAGATGTACATAGGTGCATAGGTAGGGCTGGGCTTTGCCTTTGTGCCCTTGAACATGTAGCTGTCTATATATGCACTTGGGCTTTCCATTTGCTGCAGCTTCAGAGCAATAAAACTTATCTCCCCTGAACTGTACCTAGCCAGCCACCCATGGCTTTATTTATGAACTGCGGTTTTGGCTGGGTAGGAAAGGTGAGAGTGTCACTGTGCAACATCCACTGCCTTCCAAAAACCACGATTCAATTGAAAAGGGTGCTCAAAATTTTGTTATACACATTTCCTTTGTGTAAATAAATGTTTACAATTTTATATTAAAGATTTGAATAAGAGTTAGATCTTCTGACTGTATATTTTTTACTTTTTATAGATTTTAAAACTATAATTCTTTATATATGTGTTTGGGGGGTATTATGGTAAGTTTTATGCTTGTAAATGGAGAACAGTTGAATTTGATGCTAACCTTTATGAATTTTTGTCATTGAAATGTATAAAGAGTCCATTAATCCCCTTATTCTTTTACTACAATTACTGGTGCACACCAAAAAGAAATCCTTCACTTCTGTTTTATCATTATAAAATAAATATTTTGCTAGTGTATTAAACATACATGGCGTGACTTCATACGTTTGTGTGAGCTGGGCAGGGTTCAGCATTGCTGTTCCTAGTGAGATGGTTACCTGCATCCTAACACACAGCTTTGGTCAGCCTCTGCTGCTCTGTCTTATCAATTCTTGCAGTGTCAGAAAGTCCATTTAAACAGGCCACAAGTGATAATGAGGCCCTGGAAAACTTCAGTTTGAAAGCAAGGCTTGATGCTACACCCACCGCTTCTGGACTGTTGGGTTTTTTAGTGCAGCTGCAGGACTTAAGCTAGGAGATGGGACTGCAGAGGGGTTTGCTGGCGATAAAGATGTTGGTGACCACTGAGACGTCACAACGCGGAATTGTAGAGTTCCAAAAGCAAGCTCAGATTCCCTCAAAATTAACAAGCCTTAGCAGATCAGCCTGATTTCCTTGAGACTGGTAGAAAGACAATGAACAGGGAACAAACACTAACTTAAAGCTGGTAAAGTCCCCAAGCTGCTGCATAGAGCCGGTGGGCTGAAGAGGCTGTGGAAAATGATGACAAATAATGGTCTTTCAGATGGATGCTTTACCTGTATGTTTGTGAGAAGCAAAGTAAGGAGCTGTGGTCCCATCAGCGCTCAGCGGAGCCTGGCTTTGGTGGTGTGTGTTTGGATGTTAATACGCTGTCGTTAACAAGTTATTACTTGGCAAATCACACTGAATTGAGCATTTCAAAGCAGTTCTTGTAGTGAATCATACCACCTGCAGCAGACCTAAGAATTCAGTTCCCTGTATGTAGTGTTTCCTGTTTGTCAAGTACGCCTTTTAACAGTTGACATCGTCGTAAGTTCTAAACTAATCTCCAATCTCTCCAACCACAGATTTAGCAGTAGTGATAGAGTTTGCAAAGTGTGACACGTGCTTTTCTTGCAAAGGCTGTATTTGGTTTACATGTTACTGTGAGTTCAAGCATTCCCCTGTGCAATAAGAAGTTTAATCAGCTTCAAACAGCAGAGGATCATTCTCCAAGCATTGGAGCTGGTGTTTTATTCAGCTACTGTGTGTAAAGCCTTGGCCTTCAGCTTTCCTCACAAAGTGCACCCTGACTTTCTGTCTTCAGTGTATTCACACTCTGCAAGTTCTGAGCTGTCTTTGGGGGTAGGAGGGGACCTGTAATTTCAGGAGCTTATGGAGAACTAAATGCAATAATAATTAGCAATAGCAGGACAAGCTGCTTCTAGTTTGTGGACAACTGTGAAGTTTATATACTTCATAGCTTTTGGTTTGTTTTCCCCTTAAAGCTACTGCCTTGTGTTTAATGTTGAGTGAAACTGTCCCTCTTGGAGTTTTGTGTATGTCATTCCGAAGATTTGGAGTCTCAGCTCAGGAACAGATTCATTTATATAGTGCTTGGTGTCAGTGCTTTTCCTGTAAGTCTGCAGTGGAAATGCTTTCTAAAGCCTGGATTGTTTGCTGAAATGGCGTGAGCACAAGTAGATTGCTGGTGGTATTTCCCCTCTGACTTTCATCCCCAGATAAAATCTTTGGTCACCAATCGATTCTGTTAAGGTTAACTGCTTTATTTCTGTTTCAGTGTGGGTCTGCCATCAGCTTGGAGGTTCTAAGGTCCATCATGTGAGTGTTTTGCAGAGCAAGGGAGCACTTTTGCTATTTACATATGTGGGTTTTTTTACACAAAGTGTACAGTTGTCTCTTTGAGTTAGGTTTTCAGCATGATCATTGAGGTGATGAAAAGCCAAACCAGGAGGATGGGCTTGCTGCATCCCACAGGAGAAACCGGAGGCTTGGTCACTACTTGTGGGTATTGTGCACGAATTCGGTACTGAGGTTTTGAGTGGGACTATACACAGAAATGCAATGGCTCAACCGTGTCCTGTGCCCTCCCTTCACCAAAACTAAGGGAAATGTTAATGTCTGATGCCTTTCTTCTCCTCCTGGCTTTAAAAACTTCAAAGTCAGAACAGCTTTACCCATATAAAGATGCTCCAAAGAACAGGATAACTTCTTGAAGTGATGTGTATTTTGCCTTTGTGGAGTGGGGAGAAAAGTTACTCATGGCTAAAATATTGCTGGGTTTCAGATCTTGCATTTTACAGTTCTAATGCCAGGGCAGTGTTTCTGAGAGTCCACGTGTTTGTACCTCCTCTCCTGCCTTCCATTTGGAACAGAGTTTTAGTTTGTATGTTAGCCAGGAAAAGGTTTGTATGGCAGAATTGTAACAACAGCAGAAAACTACAGTAGGTGGCTGGGTGCTAGAGAAGAACCATGCTTTGGTTTGGTAAGCTTACAGTATTAATAGGATAAAACATGCGAATGCTCTTAAAAAGTCAGAATCCAGGAACAGAATTCAGCTGCTTCAGCTGGAGTCTAGAAAAACCTTCTGTGAGATCAACCCCATTATTTGGAGTAAGAGCACAAGGTCAAGCCATTAATTTGTAAATGCTTGATAATAATTTTTACAACCTCGCACATAATTTAGATGCTTTAGAGCTGAGGAAAACTAGCAGCAAAAGGGCTGAAGAATATCTGGTTATCTTTCCATTGCCAGCACTATAGAACGGAATCACGGCACAAAGTCTGTACATGTAACTGGAAGGATTTCTCAGCTTGTGCATGCAGAACTTCTTTGGTGCAGCAAAAGGCACTGGTCTGAAATCACCATTTACTGTTTTCTGCTTTGGGAAACTGTGCGGTGTGGAGAGAGTTAAGGCATGGAGATGGAAACACGTGTTGCTGCGGAGGAACACCATAGCCTCAGTGCTGTCCTGCAGGGAGGGCTGGGGAGCAACTCAACCCATCACATCTGCCTGGGGTTTGGGCCACCATCAGCAACATGAGGCATCAGATGGACTTGCTGGCCACCGTCACAGTTTTAGGAGTCCTGGAGCAAGGTAAATGTCCTTTCTATAATGCTAGGTACTATTAAGCTAATTGCATTAAGCTTTGTGGAATGTGGTTCCTGTGGTTTGCTTGGAGTCACTGTGGAGTAAAAGTTGATATGAAGATGCAAATGTTTGGCTGTTCATGGCAGAAGTGTTGTGTCTGTGGATGCCCGTTACTCAACAGGGGCTGAAATGATCCACAAACCTCAAAGGCAGCGTCCTAGAAAGAAATGAGATTCAAGTTTTAAATGTAAGCCAATTCCAACAGTAGAATGTGTTCAAAGTATTTTCTGTGATTGAATTTCAGAAGGTAATTTGTAACTTTAGAGCGGTTGGAGGTGGCTAAAACAAAGGCAGGTTAATAAATACGCTGATGAAGAGGTCGGTGTACAAACACATATCGTATGCCTATACAAAAGTGTATGTATTTCTCTGTGAGCAATGCTATTATGTGTTTGTAGAGCTCAGCTGCAGAGAGGAGACAGGATGAGTTGACAGCACACAGTAATTTGGAATGTAATGCAAAACCCCTTCTGGTCAGAATCAGACATAAATGTCTTCAGAGGAACTCTGTAACTTCTTGTCATTACCGTAGGTGGGTTTGGTTTAGACCACTTAGAAGCAATAGCCAAGCTTTGTCTACCTCTTGTGTTTAATTGTAGGTCCTTTGGACAAAGGCATCTCCACCCTGGGCTTGAGGAGGGTGATGGAAGGGGACGTCCCTCCTCCTTGGGATGGGGACAGAGCCCCCATTTTACTAAAATCAATTTCAACAAGGCAAGGTTGGTTTGTGGGGTTTTTAATTACTGACTTAATTCGCTGTAGAGCTGTCACACCTCTGCTTACAAATGGACGTGAATCTGAGCAGCCTGAGGTATTTTTAGCCATCAGCTGATGCATCTCTTCATATAGGCATTATTTAAAACACAGGCTCCTTGAAGAGTAGAGCTTAAGAGTTATCCGTAGTTTCCCCTCAATTTACAGGGGAATATCTATGACTAGAAATGGAAGATACTTTTGTCATATGAACTTTGTTACCAAGTGGGGATGGAGTGTTTGGTGTGCAGAGACAAGACAGGAAGAGAACTTGAAATTGAGTTACGGAAATGCTGCTAAGCCCTTTCCACTGGGAAACCCTCAGGAGCAAATCCCTGGGTAGCAGTTTTGTCTCAAATACATTTGTTTTATGAGAGCTTCAGGTGGGTTTTTACAGGTTGCAGCCTCAGGCATTTAACTTTCATGCTATGCAAACCGCACATAGGTGTGAAGCCTGCAGGTAAAGCGCAAGCACTGGCACCCTCTTATCTGTGTTAAATTGGGTAAAGGAGCCTTGTTTTGATGGTCTCTGCATGGGAAGTGAAGCAGTTACAAAATACTGTGTGTTTCCTTTCCCTCTCACTAAGTATGAGCTATGTGTGCCAATGTCACCTTGAGTCAGAGCTGTGCAGTGGCTTTTCTTGTGTATTTTGGAAGAATGCTCTGTACATGCTCACAGATCTGAGGCTCATTCTGAGAAGGCAGAGCACTGGAACGTGACCTGTGCCGTATATACAGATCCTATGATTCTATGAAGAGGGCAGAAAAGAGATTCATAGCAGCCCTGTGGAGAAGGACTTGGGGGTGTTGGTAGATGAGAAAATGAACATGAGCCGGCAGTGTGCTCTTGCAGCCCAGAAAGCCAA
>JASSUY010039207.1:0-14131 GCA_032466535.1 Forpus xanthops | reverse complement strand
AGTTTGAGCATGAGAATTTTACTGTTACCAGTTGAGATATCTAAAATGCCAACTAATCTGTCGCTATGCACTGATTACCACTGGCAGCAGGCAGCTTGCCTGCACAGAAGACTAGAGAGGTGCTCTTTTAAAACCTGAGTATAGCTTTCTGAACTCAGCTGGAGTCTTTACACTGACTTCAAAACACTGGTGATACTTCACCTACCTAATTGTCTTCTGTCTTCCAGAATTTGTGATTCCATATGTAAGAGATCTACCACCTTGATGTATTAGCATGTATTTAATGAAAAAAAACATTGTGTCACTTTAAAATGTCCAGAATTATAGTAGCAAATGGAGTTAATAGACCTGCGGTGATCAACAGCACTGTGCATTACAAAATGTGAATACACACCACAGACACTGCTCTTCTTTTCTTCAGGTTTACCAAGCATTTTATAAGAATTTGACATTTGCTGCAATTTATGACTACTAAATTCCAATTAAGGTTAGAAATAAACTCAGCCCCTCTCTGTGTGTGAAGGGTGGTATGTAGCTGTGAGGTGCCCCGGAAAGAAATGCTCACTCAAGAATCGCAGTTCCTTTCTGCCTCTCCCACAGTTTAAGAGTTGCAGAGAATTCAAGGAGAAGAAAACTTGAACTTTTTATGTTGTTCTTCCCCTCAGCGAGGCAGTTACATTTCCTTCCAACAGGATGGGGAGGAACAATGGCTCCTGTAAGCTTGCTTTCACGTACTTCAATGGCTTTTACATACACCCCTGTGTAATGGATAAACATTCATACGTGCCCTGCTTCTTTTAGTCATGTCATGAAATGGGAGGGAATACCATGCATCTCCTTCTTCTTGCATGCAGTCCCAATTTGTTCACAAGCAAAAGACATCCTATAAAATATCCCAATGTGAAGTATTATGTGAACAAAAAAGTAGGCAAAAACCAACAAAGATAAACAGAACGCCTCAAATTAAACTTAAAAACTACTCACTGCAAATTACCTCTATATGCGAGGATGCATTTAGGATACACAGAATTAAATTAGTGTGAGAAATTTTAAGAAACTTAAGCAGAGGAAGAAAACAGAAGCTGAATTACATGTAATCATACCCTCATGTCATCTTTAAGAGTATGTCAAATTACAGCGCTTAAGAAAATGCAGGAAATCTAAATGGGGTCCCCTGATGGGCTAAACCTGGGCTGGCTTCATTTCAAAGGACTTTTCCTCTAGTTGTCTGCTGCCCCTTTTAAACCTGATAATGGAGACTCAGGTCTGTTCAGCTTCAGGCTGGCATTTGTCTTTGATGACTAATTTCTTCTGTGCCTGCATATCTCTTCAGGCAGCTAATTTCTGATAAGGCTTACTCTAAAAAAAAAAAAAGAGTGCAGTAGGAATAAGTAACATGAAACCAATCTAAATATATTTACCTTTCCCAACATTAACTTTCAAATCATACAAACTAATCAGGCTTTTGTAATTTGCAGAATCTAGAAAATGACAGAGCTATATGAAATAATGATTCAAATGGTGACCACCTTACTTTTTGTGCAATACTTCATCCTTTATTGATGGCTGCCTTGATGGTAGAGTAGTGGATTATGAAGGCTCTGTTGCTTGAATTGGTGATGACTTCTAACAGCTGAAGGTGATATGTTCGGGCCTCAATCATACAACCTCCTCTCCTGCAAGCTGGTTTCAAATAGCTTATTAACTCATGTTTCTGCAAATGAAGTAAACTGCAGATATGAGGGAGACATGGGCTAGATATTATCTGGGAAAACAGTTTCTCAAGTCTTACAGCAGATCCTTGAACTCTTATGTGTTTTGTCAAGCCTGAATAATGTTAATGTGCATGAATTTTCATATGAATACGAAATTTATCTATATGAATATGAAAGACTTTCATCTTCACTTGAAGACATATTGATCACTTTAGAAATGCAGAATAAAAATTTCTAAATTCACCAGAACATTGTAATTTAATTTCCTGCTCAACAAAGAAAACCACTGAAACATTACCCCATTCTTATTACTTAAGAGCTGCTAAACAGATACTGTCAAAGTATGACTTAAAAAAGCTCACAATCCAATGACTAAGCCAGGGTCTTTCATGTGAATAATTTTAGTAGAGCAAACAGTCCATAATATTGCAGACAAATTTCTGCTTTGGTACTAGGAAATTTTAGCTTCAAATGCACATGACTGTATCCCTGTTTTTAGGTGAGATTATTATACAGTACCAACACTGTAAAATACATAGCTACAGTTCAGTGTCAATACAATGATTCTTATAGACAATTTCCAGCACTGTTTTACTTCCCACATAAGGAGCCTGAACTTAAAGTGTCTTTTTAAACTGTACTGAACCTAGAACACAAGGACTTTTGTCTTCAGTTCTGCTGATCATATCAGCCAAGTCGACCTAATGAATCGCTGGATCACCATCAGCACTGGCCTTAATGTAGATAAAATCAGTAGCAACCTTAAAGGAAAAGAGCCAAGACTTGCAACCTAGGCAAAAAATAAGGCACTGCGTTCATACCTCCCTAAAAGAAAAGGATTTAATGCCCGTTTCCTCCAAAGGACTGAAACAGGAGAACTTCTGAAGCACAGAGATACAAGCTCAACTAGAAATTCAGGGATCATCACTAGCTCCTAGGAATCATAATGAGATCAGGAAGCTCTTTTTACAGAATCCAGTAAAATTACAGCCTTTTCTACAGTTACTGAATAGGTTGGCATAATCAGTAATAGAAGATAGTGGGTAACCTCGATAAATAATTTGCCAGCTATAGCTGATACGAAAATCTAAGTAATGTGACTGCTATGCCTAGGACAACAATCTCAAATTAAAAATAAAACCCTTTCCCAAAGAGTTCAATGCTAATTTAACTGCCTTTTCCTAACAGCCATACTAATGAACAGGTGCACAGTTGTGAAAGTGCTCTTAGGGAAGTGATCTGTTTGCCAGAATGGCAAACAGAAAGAAGAAAAAAACTTCCATGAATGCAGTCATAAAGATGTCTAAAACTTAACCTTTAATCTTCTTTAGCTATAGAAATAAACTGTTAGATAGAAATTTGAATTCTAACCAGATGTATTTGCAGTGATTGACTTTTACCATATAGTGAAGTTTTGCTTATCAGATCAGCTGTTTGAAAGGAATATTATCCAGTACATTTAGCAATGTAATACCCTCATCAAGTTTCATTTGTTCACAGGCATATGAAAGTTGGTGAGCAGAATTTTAAGAAAAATTGTAAAGGCACGCCATTGTTTAATGGTTCATGATATCTTCCCAGTTTTGTAACAAAAAAGCCAATTATTTGAGATAGGGCATTAGTTGCCAGTTGGAAGTATTCATATTTTCTTTTTTCCTCAAATAATTTTGAAAGTCTGAATTATTACCACCAGTTAATCATATCGTATGAAGCACTGTATAAAACCTAGGAAAAAGTATGATAGGGTAGAGTTAGATCAGGCTATTGGGCACAACGACAAGCAATCCAGATATAGATTCACAAAACATGAACTGAGCAACATCATGTTACAGATAAATTGCTGCCTCTGTTGTCCCTGTCCTGAGCCAACAGCTCATGGTAGGAATATACAATATTAACCACAGGTTCAAAAAGCTGTGCTATGTTCTCAAGGCTGTAAAAGCAGTCCTTTTCTCATTTAATATGAAATGAATGGATACTCTCCTCTATGAATTTTCCATTTATGAAGTTTCCATCATAGACAGAAGTTGAGTTCACAAGTCACTAACCAAATACAGAAATTGCTGTTGAGCAGGAACTTAGGTTCTGCCTATGGGAGCCCATTTTGTCTTAAAACACAGACTCCCTTTGCATCCATTCCCTCTCTTCTGCATTGTTGTTCAGCTGCTGCATCATAGGTTGGGATACCCACTCTGATGCAGCCTAGGGCAGAGTGCTTATAGCATGGGTTCCTAAATGGGGGGAACTTACATGCTGAAGATAAGATCTAAAATATAGTCGCCTGCTTCCCTGTTTAGGTACAGAGATACAACTGAGAACTGCAAAAGATTTAACATGTTCTTCAGGCATCAGGACATCTAGCATAGGTAATCTGAGCCTGATCATCAGGACTGATGAAAGCCAGTGTATATACATTTAGATATTTTTAATATCTACTTTGCAAATATTTTTAATAGGAGGAAATGTGTGAGGTAGAAATGCATAACTGGTTCACTGCAATTAACTCTATAGCTCTTAGTACAGTTTAACAATGAGTTTTATTGGACTAAAAATTTACAAGATATCTGGGATTATGAAAGTGAAAGTTACAGAATACAGAATACAGACCTGGCCTTTGCAAAGCTGTTTCAGCTATCATCATGAACACCTAAGAGACAGCAGTTACTTTCTACACCATACTTCAGTTATTTAAATAAGGAAATAACTGCACTTCTATAGATGCTTTGCAAACAGCGTCCCAGACATTTTTAACATAGAGTAGGATTAAAACTCATGGGAAGCCTTGAAAATTACTGCCATTTTACCAACTTCTTAAATTATGGCCCTAGTGATACAGATACTAAGCGCTCTACAGAAACTAAAGACAGCTGAGCGACGCCCTTAAACGTAAGCAATGGTAAAATCGGATTATAGTAAAAGCCATAACTCTTCAGTACCTCCTCCAAAAGGTCTCCAAAAACACCTCCAGGATTTCTTTCCATTTTATCAGAGCTGAGCCCTCTGAGAGTGGTGGAACTTCTTAAATAAGAATGAGAGATGGGGTTTTTACAAGTAGAGGAAAAAGCTAACGATTCTTCACAAGAGGAGACAAGAAAGAGCATAATTTATTTTTGCTTTGCATAGCCACTCTACCACTGGAAAAAAAAGAAAAAAAAAATCAACTCAAAACTGTCAAGAGAAATGGATGACGAACGAGAGCATTAAACAAGGATTAAAAGAGAAAGACACACAGAAGGTGAAAAGGAGGAAGAGAAAGAGAGAAGATAAAGAAAAATGCTAACACATTTCTGATTCCTTCTGAGAAGTAGATCAGAAAATGATGTGCCAAACTATTGTAATTCTGCCTATCATACTGAGGAGACACTCTGGTGCTATTGTGATGGGAGTAATTACTATACATACATACAAAATGCATCACAAGGAATGTGAAAATATCACCACTTTAGGAACTTTGTACCAATTGCATAATATTATCTTCCACTAAAAATTAGAATTATTATGGTGTTTATCTTATTCAGAGAGGCATTATGGTTTTTACCTGGCAATATTCAAATGTAATATTACTGTATAACTTTTCACCAAACTGACCACTCAGTAATTACTCAAATTATTCTACCATACTGTGGTAGAAAGATTACTACTGTCAGGAAAGTACAAGGCTCTGAAATGTTGTCAAAACAAAGAATATTGATCTTCTTAAAACACTGCAGTTAGTATATAAATCACCCGAATATGATTGACATTAATGTGTGCCTTTTGTGCAAATGCATTTTATCATGTACTTTTTTGACAGTAATAGCATTTTATTATACTGCATGGCACCTTAACATACTCCACAGACAGTTTTTTTCAATTTGAGAGTTTCCATTAAAAAAGTAGTTGTTGAGCAAAAAGAAAATTAACTGTCTTTATTCAGTTTGATTTAATACCTTGTCAGTTTGGTGCATTTTTTACAATTCTTTGTATAAATAAAAAGTTGAAAAGAGCTATTCTAATGGTAATTTGGATCAACCTTACAAACATATGATTCCAGGTTTCTAAAAGAGGCCCACTTGAGGGGGCTTTAAAACTGAACAAAAAGAGCCCTAGGGCTCTACAACTCACATTTAACCTACTTACATGAAAAAGGAACTGCTTTGGTTAAGAATAAACTTCCACAAGCTCAGGTTCAATCCAAACATGCCAGCATATTAGTGAGGAAATGAAACAGCAAATAGTAACTCCTTTCATACTTGTAAAAGAATACAGTATTTATTTAAACGCTTCGGCAGAAATTCTCATTTTAATTAAATTGCATTTACTGAAATAACATTTTCATAATTAAGAAAAAATAACCAATTCCTTTTAAAGACCTACAAAAATCACAGCAACCTAAAATATATGGAGAAAACATGTAATTGTGTGAATAAATCTGTCTGACTAAATCAGGACATGAATCAGGAAAAAATGATAGTCTATTTTTCATGCTAGGTAAGCCTATGCGATACAGCCACAGTAACCCAAAGAAATTAGCTCCTGTCTGGAAATCACTGAAACCGGTAGACAATTTAAAACATGGTTATGTCTGATGCATTCTTTTTTCTTCTGAATAAAGCTACTTGCTGTCATCATACATTCCATTTTATGTCTACCTATCAAGAAAAGTGGTGAATTATTCTTAGAAATTAAGATTTCTTTTATCTTATTCTGCTGTTTTAAGTGATCAAGAGAAAGAAGGGGAAGAAACTTCCTTGGAAAGATCCCTGCCACTCACCACTACCTCTTAGAAATCATAGAATGACTATGAAGGTTTTCACTTAGCACTTTGTGTAGCCATGAGATCAGAGACAAGGAAACAGTTTCACTGTGAACACAAGGGTAAGGACATACATTTAAAATAATAGAAGCAGTAAAAATAAAAGAGAACAAAAAGCTAATTATCCCTCCATGAAATGGCCATGATCATTCGATCCATGTGCTGGCAAGCTACCTTAGTTTAAAATCCATGCCTACATTCCTGAGGTCCTCATCATGGGAATAAAATGTATCAGATCAGTTTTAGGCATGTGTCATTGATTAGTTTTAATACTTATTAAGAACAGTTTGGGAACGGAAAAAATGACAGAGTCTACAGTAACACTTTCTATTGTACATGTTCACCATCCAACTGCTTTATCACTTCAATCTTATCCTTCACCAGGTCATTTAAATATACATTTATTTGGAAACAATAGTGCAGCTGCTGCTTGTTTGCACTGTTTCTAGAGTTACTCAGCAATTTAACTAGTTCACTGCTTGCAGAAAGGAACAGGAGGCATGGCAAAACTTAGGGAAACAAAGAGGCACAGAAGAGCATGCCCATAGTTTCAGCTGTCAAGGCCTGCCCTACTTGCTCACCTTTACTCCTGCTGTTTGGGTGTACTGAAAAGTCCTTGTTCTGATGGTTGGAAATTTATTCACCATCAGCTGATAGGCATTTGCTCTTATACCAACTTCATCCTTTGGCTGACATTGTTCTTTTCCCTCCCTAGGGTTTTTCTCCCTCAGATATTTTAAAGAGAAATAATTCTCATTCTTCTTTTTAACAGACTAAACAAACCAAGACATTTTCTGCATGCCCCATGAGCTCTGGTATCTGAGCCTAGACACAGTAGTACCTCAGCCATCTACTGTGAAGGCTACACTATTACCGCATGTCCTTCACTACTGAGGACTGGATCAAAACACCCTTGTTAAAAACATCTAGGATGTCTTCGAACTTAAGTCGACATAAAAATAGCCATCCTTTGTTCCTTTTACAAAAGGCTGTCCTTTCCTATGATCACCCTAACAGCCCTTCCTTATATGTCTCATTCTGGATTTGTCTTCCCTGAATACAACTGATGAGACACAGGCAATCTCACCAGTGTCTAACATAGCACTTTACCCATCTCCACCAAAAATCACCCCTCAGAAAAATCTGTGGACATTTGCTGTCATTGTCACATCTCATCTTAGCAGGTCATACTTCTCCAGGCACTCCCCTCTGCAGCAGCTGATAAACCCCCCTCCCTACTTACAGCAGCAAACTCTGATGTTCAGCTTTGTGCAGGTGACTTCATGCGTTCATCCTTCTGCAGCACCCTGACACTTCAACCATCAGTCACATGCCTTTTCTTGATATGCTGTGACTCTTCATAGCAATGGTGCCTTTCCCTTTTCTGGTTACCAGCAAAATAATGCAGCCTTATTTGCATGACTAATTATAGCATTCAATAAGAAAACATTAAGATCTCAAAAACAAAACAACCGGTCCTGTGATCTCCTCCATTAGTCTTTTCAGAATCCTATTCCCTTGACTGGGCACCTTCCTCTCAAGATTAGAGCACACATTAGTGTCTACTTTTTTCATACCCATGCTTCTCTTCCCAACTACTTAACATACTTTTTTTGAACTAATATAATATGTTCAGTTCAAGTACTGAGATGCTTATAGACAATTTGTAGTCTCAACCTATCTGTACTGCACAGCTGCTATACTTCCTTCCTTGTTCTGTTTTTATTTATAAAGTTGAAAAACCTTGACTGTTTGTTTTACTATTATTTGCAAAGTCTATCATGCTTTACTTCTTGGCCATTTTCACCTTCCTGATAAGACTTTAATCCTTACAGCTTCTCTGCTTAGTCTCAATGCTCTTCTTGAGATGGTTCTTCACTCAGGCCCATAGTCCCTCAGGACTTAAAAACATTTTTAGCTGCTGCTTTAGAAATGAAATTCAATGTCTGCACACTTGACTGCAAAAATTTTCCAGTTTCTCTTATATGTAATTCTTCAGTCCACACACAGGTCTTGATTCTTGAGATCTCTTTTAAAGAGACTGAAAAAGACCTTCCTCCTCCTATTGCATGGGAAATAAGAATTCCTGTCTACATATACTTCTCATTCAAATCTACTAACTTATAACAGCTCAGTGCATTGCTTTGCTTTCCACTTCCCTGGATTTTCCTTATGGGTCATGGCTGTAACTGTTCTCTAAATGTAGTCTGATTTCTTTTATTATTGATCTTCCAATTTCCATATTGGAAAAATTTAATTCTGGAGTAAGACTTGAGAATAAGTATACAGAGGTGTATATATATATATATATATATATATATATATGACTATGTGCACACAAATACAGTTTCTTTGTAGTTTAATCTCATTCTGCAGTAAAATTTCATTTATTTGCTGGGATTTTCAAACTTTCCTTCAAAAAAGGGTACTGCCTTCCTTTGCTGATCTCTCAATTTACTTTAAACTCACTTGATTTATGATCACACAGTCAATACTGCTGTTCTACTGAAATGTCCTCTTCTTCTCTCAGTTTTTTCACAGACCTTAACAGGAACCTATGGCAGATGTCAGCATTACCTGTCCCAAAATGAACCCTACTCTGTGGATTGCTCTTAGCTCCTCTGGTGCCAAGTGCATTGATTCTTTTCAACAGGAAACATTCAACTGCATGTCATGCCTTTGCCAGATGCTGGTGCAGCAGTCTGTATCTTACACTTTCCTGTCTTCTGCAATTTCTAACTGGTTCTGGCTCCTAGTCCCTGTATTATCTCTGTCTTGCTTTGTGAAGATAGCATATCAAAAAATTGCTGTACAGCAACTATCTTCTAACTGTGCCTCTCTCTTCTTTATTTCCAATGCACCAAATCCCTATCTCAGTTTTATTTCTCCTACACTATTAGATTTCTCCCTCTGCTTTGCCAGTGGCACTCTTTATAGCTAGAAAATCTGGTGCCTCCAGATACTTTTGCCCATTAGACATGTGCAGATCAGGAGATGTCAATGCAACTTACTTATTCTCTCTCTTTTATTTGTTTTACCACACCTTTACATCTTCATCTGAACTGCCAGGCCACTTAGGCACACACTTCCATTCCTCAACTCTTTTCTTCCACAGGTTTTAAAAATAGGAGTTTTCATTCCTTCGGACCTTGCTTTTCACAATGCTATGTTTAATTTATTCATTGTTAAACTAAAACATCATGGAATATTCAAATATTCAAACAGAGAAATGTTTTAATTAGTCAATACATTCATCTGATATTTATCTAATGTGTTTCAGATGTTGAAATGTGCAGTATAAATTACAAAGAAAATCCAAATTACACAAATTCACATAGAAAATTAAATATGATTGCATAAGGTCTCTTAATGCACGAATGAGCATATTTCAGATTCTGTGTACAGCAAGCTGCCTTGCATTTCTATCTACAGAAATAATGTGCTTGGTTGCTTCTTTTATTTATTAGAATTATCACCATACTAAAGTAAATAATGCAAGGTCCCATGTTTATTTAATATAGAAAACAAATATTTTAACTGAAAAAGAATCGTTTTCTCCAACAGGTATGTACTTAGCATACTAAAATGAAGATTTCAGTTACTAAAATTACCATATGTTAAAGAAAAAAAGAATAGTTCACAATCTACTGGATGGGAAAGAAAAAAAAAAAAAAGCACAGGAGAAAATCATTAAAGCTGCAGCCACATAAAGCCTTTTCCTTTGTTTTGAAATTTTTTTTCTTGGATGAAATTTTCTTCTGAACATTGGTCTATGCCTGGTGTAGGATCCTGGCTGATTCACTCAAGCTGTATTTTGTTTTCAGCTCTGGCAGCCTGCAATTCAACCTCTACTGCTTGGCAAGATGGAGGCTCTCATGTTTTCACAATTTAGAAGCCTACATTTTGCAGCCAATTACTCAAATGTAACATAGACTACAGCGTGCTGTCTACAGAAAGCACAATAAAAGACAAACTGCCTTATGCCCTGAGAATGGGTGTTCTCAACTGCTCTTGGGTGCTCAGAGAATGAGACACATGAGGCACAAGGCAATCCCTGTTTCACGGTGATGTGGTTGGCAGTACGCTGGGGAATGAGATGTGACTCAAGTGTCCTGGCCATGGCAGCAGCTCCAGAGCCTCCTGCATGTGAGATGTACCAGGCATCCAACAATAGGAAGAGCCAGAATCACAGCTGGGCCATATAAGGCCCTTATGCTATTGCTACCACAGTAAAATAAATGCATAAGGTCAAGACAGACCCCAGCCCACACAGGTTACTATATATTATAGTCCTTCTTTCATGTCAGAAAAATGCTGTGAATATTTGATGGCATATTTAGGATATTATTAATTTTTCATTTTCTATCACAGAATGAGTGAAGAAAATCATTAATTTGCAGACGTGAACTGATGTGCTTCTCTTACATACTGCATTTTGAGCCTAGATATCATGCTGACAGTACACCTGCAATATGAAAGGAATGAGAGGGAAGCACTTATGGAAAAATTGTATTTATTAACATTCTGACACTTTATTATATCTTCCATTTCTGTTAATTGTACCAAGAAAGCTGACTCAAATTCACATGCATGAACCTTAGACCTCAGCTAGCTCTCAATAGCAATAAAAAAAATACAAGAAAATTAACTGACTATGGACTTAAAGAAAAAAGTATGGTTCAAGACAAGTGATGATGAATGAGACCATCATGGAGAAGAAACAGTCTAGAAGAAACTCCCAGAGCTGAGCAGTTTTATTTGGGATACACTCAACTGCAATTGGTTTTGTCTACATACAATACAATATAAAAAAAGGTGTGCTTCAATATGCACAACCCTAGTGCTGGCTCATGAGCACGTCCTGACTTCAAGATAAAAGACATTGTGTGTGACCAACTCCCAGCTCATGGAGATAATCTTGTAGGGAAATATACTGAAAAGTTGGGCATGGATCTTCCAATGGGTCTATACAGTAAAAACTGGGTCTCTAGGTGCTCCTTAGATACGTTCTCGTTCAGCATGTGCAGGCTCAGAACAGTTCATAGTGATTTTGACACTGGTTCTCCAGCATATATACTCAAAACAATCTCTCTACCAGACTCCAGGCAAAGTTAAAACATGAACGAAAATGGAAGGACTGAGTATCAAATTTGACCCTTGAACACTGGTGGCCAGTAAAAGGGATATAGATGTGCATAGTTCCAGTTGAGATGCAACACTGTTACGAAAAATATCCAGATCAAAAGGTACTAGAAGAAGCAATGAAATAAAGTCTTCAAAGCTGAAATTAAATTCACTACCTAGTGCAGAACAAGGACAAAATTATTCATAAGGTACCTACAAACTGTAACATGGAAAGTAACTTCTGCACTGAAAAGCTTACGTGATGTTTTCAAAAGAAGTTGCAATATCTCTTTACAAACCTCTGTGTCATTTCCTTAGTCATTCAAACGACACCAGGGCAATGTGGAACTAAAACAAGGAGTAGTCTGTCTTCCTGAACAAAGTCATTTTAAACACAGGTTATTTCAGGAAAAAGGGATGATAGAGAACTGGATGTGTACTTATCTACCTGCTGTTGAAAGAACAAAAGATAAAAAATACAGACTTTATCTTCAAAGTGATGCTTTCTCTTACACTATTCCAAGTGACTACCTCTACAATACAGGGCTCATACTTAATCCATAAGGCTATGCAGCATAATCTACCCAATACCTTGGGCTATCAACTCTGTCCAGCTGGTCATTAATCCCCAGGAAATAATCTGCTCCTCAATTGTTACTGCTTAGTTAAATGTAGCTATCCATCTGACATACAGAATAAGGATGGAAAGAAGCCCTAATAGAATGTGACTCCTGCAGAATTGGAACTCACTACCTTCCCCTTGTACATATAATGTAACACAATGTTTGGTTACAGTTTATATGTGTTTCTATATATTAAATTACTACACAGATGCTTCCTCTTGAATGCAATGTAAATATGTGTCAGTACACAAATTTAACCAAGCAACCATTAAAAAAAAAAGACAAGTCAAATAACTCCTTCTGTATCTATTTCAATCTGTAACTTCCAGAAGACAAAATCAGCTTACTACTCTGGACTTCTATGCCTACTCTGCCTACTCTTGGCCAAACAGTATGATGACAACCTCTTAGAACTAGTAGCAAAGTTGGTAGGATTTGGCAGCACAGCTCAGAGCACGTTTTAACAGTTAAAGAAAATGACTGTTCTTCAGTTCAGACACACACATGGAGATGAATTTCGCTTCATGGAGATGTACACACTTCATGTACAGTGCACACTTCACAAAGATGAATTACTGCCTCTGCAGTGGCTCTTTAAAATAAAGAGTATAACTTATCTGTATATTAGATCTTTCTCCAAAAATAAAGGAAATTATGATTCATGTGTTTTCAGAATTATCAGGATTATGTAAATTACTAAACTCGGTACATCAAAGATGACTCTATAATGACTAGATCTTCTGCTAACTTCGCTCATATCACTACCATAACTCTCAACTCAGTATTTTATTATTCACTTATCTTGGGAAATAACCTTTAGATTGTCAAGCAGCAGCAGAGTAAAGCAAACATTTCAAATTGTAAAACATGCTGAAAAAAATGAAAAGCTGTGCGCTCAACCACACACTGAACACAAGCTAAAAGGCACAAAAGAGGACAGAGATTCACTGCAGTCCTAGTACTGAAAGATAGAGCGGATACAGCACCAAGTTACAGACAGAATCGAATGCAGAAGTCCTTTCGCAAGGCACATACCACATAGTGCACAGGGAAGAACAGATCAACATTTGCTGCTAAGACCCAATGGGGTCCCTGTTGGGTACAGAAAGACAAATCCATCTGCCAACTCATCAGCCTTTTTTTTTTTGTGAGGCTGTTTACAAGAAGGTCTACATGAACCACTTTGTGTATAAAGAAAGGGCTGAATGGCCACACACAAAGACTTCTGCTCAATGGCTCAGTGTCTAGCTGGAGACCAGTAACGAGTGGTGTCACTCAGAGATCGGTGCTGGGACCGGTCTTGTTCAACATTTTTGTCCGTGACATGGACAGTGGGATTGAGTGCGCCCTCAGTAAGTTTCCTGATGACACCAAGCTCTGTGGTTTGGGTGATATACTGGAGGGAAGGAATGCCATCCAAAGGGACCTTGACATGCTTGTGAGGTGTGCTGATGCCAACCTAATGAAGTTAGCCATGACAAGTGCAAGGTCCTACACCTGGCTCAGAGCAATCCCTGGCACAGCTCCAGGTTGGGCAGAGAAAAGACTCACAGCAGCCCTGCGGAGAAGGACTTGGGGGTGTTGGTCAATGAGAAAATGAACATGAGCTGACTTTATTGTGTGCTCACAGCCCAGAAAGCCAACTGTATTCTGCGCTGCATCAAAAGGAGTGTGACCACCAGGCTGAGGGAGGTGATCCTGCCCCTGTACTCTGCTCTCCTGAGACCTCACTTGGAGTATTGTGTGCAGTTCTGGTGTCCACAACATAAAAAGGATATGGAACTGTTGGAGCAAGGTCAGAGGATGGCCACAAGGATGATGAGGGGACTGGAGCACCTCCCATATGAAGATAGACTGAGAAAGTTGGGGCTGTT
>JASSUY010039206.1:7317-29579 GCA_032466535.1 Forpus xanthops | reverse complement strand
TGTCTTGCCTACAGGGTTTCTTTAAAGAACTATTTTGCTTGAAGAATACTTCTGTATAATTAGCTGTAATGGAAGATTCTGATGCTGTACAGAAATTGTTACATAGAAATACAGCTTTGCCTCCTGTTACTGAACGAAGGGGTCACAAAATTTATATATAATTCAGAAGCCAAAATCACTGAAAATATGGCTGCAAATGATTGATCAAGACTTCAGTGAAATAAAAGAATGGAATAACTAGTGGAGGTGTCCCTGCCCATGGCAGAGGAGTTGGAACTAGATGATCTTAAGATCCTTTCCAACCCAAACTATTCTATGATTCTATGATGTGCAAGCCCAGCATATTTGGATTCTGGTTAGTGTAGCTATAATTTGTGTCATATGAATTGCATAGATAATATAATTACATTTAGAATTACTTAATGTTGTGGTTTGTGTCCAAATACGAATTTTATTATAGGATTCTGAAGACCTTAAACATCACTGGAGATCATTTTTGTATTTCAGAGCTGCTGCAGATGCACAGATAAGCAGATTTACAAATATCGGTCTATAAAATACTGTTTTGAAACTATCAAACTATCTGGGTGGTCTTATTTTTCAGTGCTCTTCATCTTTTCTTCTGTTCTCACTCCTGTAGTTCTTTATTAAAGCCAGGCTCTTTGAGCATTTTCTAGTTCATATTCAAAGTCAGATATAACTTTGGCTAGGGGATTGTACTTCCACCATAACTACATGTTCTAATGCCCAAGGCATTTAATGTAGCATATGAGGAAATCAATCTCATCAAAAATATACCCATGAAAAGAGAAATGGAGCGCAAAAATGCTCTAATACAAGCAGCCTCCAGTAGGCTTAAACACTAAATCTGTTATATACCCAGTGTGAGACATCTCAGACAGTGATTACAGGAACACATCCTGTAGTGTCATTTGTCCATTATTTATCATTTTGGATCAAATTATACAGCCAAACTCAGTCTTTATCACAAACTAATGTTTCTTATATCTGCAATGAAAATTACCCCGAAGTCATGCAGTAGTTACAGAGTTGCATAGAGGATCATGTCCTGCACCTTGAAGTAGGCAGGCTTTTTCCAGAATCTTATGCACAGAACTGGACTGTACCTGGCACAAAGTTGAACATCTGAAAATCCCACCTCCTTAAAATGGTATCAGTGCCATGGTCTACGTTTCTGTGGCACACAGCAGCTGCTACAGGTTTCTGTCAGGTCTGTTTTCTCCAACATCAGCAAATTTTGCTGGTATTTTTTCCATCACTGATCCCTCTGAAATGCTCTGGAAGGATCAGAGGAAAGACATCAAGAATAAACTGGTCATAATTGCATTATGTAATTAGTGGAATAGTACAAAGCTAGCATCAGCAATACTGCTAGTCTCCTTTGAGAGTAAAAAGTTGCGATGAGAGCAGAGGATCTGAAGTTGTACTGAATGACCATTAAGTCTCTGAAAAAATAAACTGCAACCACTCTGATCTGAGCTTTCAGCCAGAAACTAGATGGTGCTAGTGTAAATTTTGACTCCTTTATCTTGACTTCATGAAATATTATTTTGTTTATTGGTTCTAGTGTTTTTCATATTTTTTTTCCAAACTGATTCTTTAGTTATTTTTTTTCTAATCCTTCTTAGCTTTATGTCACATTCTTTTTCAATTTTACTCATTCATCAGTTTCACTTTGCATACTAAATTGTTCTGTGTCCTGCAAGTTTACTCTGTTGGCATGTTCAGGTGCTAACATAGCAGTAGATAAACTTTAATTGCCAGACCACAGCTACCTAGAGAGAGAACGTCATTTACGAAATCAGCACTGTGCTCACTAGCATCAGTGATTATGAACACCCTAACACCGGTGCACAATACAGTAACAGGTTTAAAGGTTGCCACAGAACAATACTGAAATATCATTCTTCAAGGTTGAAGGTCTAGTGCTAGAAGTCATAACTAAAATATTGATTTAAATCTACTAGTAACCTTTCTCTGAGAAAAGTTTTAGAAATGTCTTTGGAGATTTTTTTGCTGTTCATAGTTAAGATTAGATTGCTTATCAAACTATTTAAAGCTTCGTTAAATGCTTGTATCAAAAAGCACAATTTAAAGGTGACCTTAAAAGTCTGTTTAGTAAGTGGGAACTTAAGTCTTTGTATTTTTCATGAGGTTTTATAGTAAAAAAGTTCATTTACAGATGTCTTTGATTTGATGCTCTATGGTGGATATGTTAGCTGAGATGCATTCAGTTTACTGCAATATTTTGTTCAGCTGTCAGTTTTACTCTTAGTTTGAGTTGTAGTAATAAGGTGTTTAGCGAAGAATAGTTTATCTTCATCTCTGACTTCATAGAGATGCTAAGAATCATAGTATCATGGAATAATTTGGGTTGGAAAGGACGTTAAAGCTCATCTTGTTCCAAACCCCCTGCCATGGGCAGGGACTCCTTCTACCATACCAGCCCTGTCCAACCTGGCCTTGAAGCCTGCCAAGGATGAGGCAGCAACAGATTCTCTGGGCAACCTATGCCAGCACCTCAGCACCCTCATAGTGAAGAATTTTCTCCTAGTATCTAATACTACCCTCTTTCAGTTTAAAGCCATCCCCCCTCATCCCGTCACAGCATGACACAAAGTGATCAACTGTTTGTATTGCATAATCACTGCCTCTGTAGGAGAGTGTAGAACACTCTGATTCATTAACATTATTATGTGATTTTTTGTGAAATAGAATGACCTTGACTGGAACATTAGTGGTGCCTGAAAGGTTTTGGATAGGTATGATATTTAACTAGGGAAGGCATCATGTGGAAGCTAACAGGGCTTCCACACATGATCTGCAAAGACTGCTGTTTTCCCCTAATACTTTGAAGTTACAAAGGCCCCAGTCAATTCTACAAGGTAATAAAAGCTGTTGTGAACTCCTGAGTGCTCTCAGCTTGGACTGTCTTCTTTGATGTCCAGTATGTTCAGCATTTTGCAGCAGCAAGTAGTTAGCTCCATTTCATATAATGTAAGTGTACTGCAATGTCTGTAAAGCCATGGGAGTTACTTGTACAAGAAGAGACACACAGTGCCTTTGATTAGAGGCCAAGGTAAGAAAAGAATCACTGCCAAACTGTGCTGCAGTCTGTCTAGGGGAAGAATCATATTATCTGTTCATAATTCTGCAAGAAAACAAACACAACTTTTGACTTTGCTTGTAATTTCTGTATTTCCAGTAACAAAGAATACACAGAGAGTACCAAGATTAATGAAGAGCATTTTCTGCACTCTTAATTTAAGAAGGAGGAATTTTCTGAGCTGAACAAAGAGTGGTAGTCAACTGGATTTATTGTAAGAAGTGTCAAGATCTCTGAAAGGATTGATGGACTTTGTAAAAGTGACGTGAAACATTCCACTCTGCTATCATCTGCTGTTGCTTGCTGAACTGTGAAGAACTGTGTATTCAGGCTGCTTTCTACTATATTGCCAATCACCTTTTATGGACTTGGAAGTGATATTTTCTTATCAGCTTTCTAGTGGTTTTATTTGCATGCATTCTGTAACTATGCACAAGCAAAATCTATTGTCTGCTTTACCTATTTAAGACTAAGCACAGTGATTAATAAAATAAATTTGTTTTGATCCTTCAGTTCTAATCACCTAGGTCCATGTTAATGGAAATTGGAATTGATATCATACAAGGGTTAGGTTAAATCTCCACACATGCTATATGAAAACAAGTCTCTAATGATACTTTCACTGCTGGTGAAAAGGAGGGGGGAAAGAAGAAGGTATTTATAAAAAGGCCTTATGTTGTGTATATATTGTCTTTGAAATATTTTTGATTTTAGTTTATTTCTTGTAAAAGATAAATTATATAATTTATTTAGCAAATACTACTGTAAACTATAGTTTTACTGATGAATAAAATATTTTGTTCTCAAACCTATCACAGTTGTCAACCTGTTCTTAATCTGTACAGGATTTACTGTTTGGTATTTCTCTACCTTCATGAGGCAGTTTTGAGAGGTATCTCAAGAGGTATGAGAACTACCTTATAAAATGGCATCTCTTTTTGTCTTTGTCTACTACCAGCTCTATAATGAAGAGGGGAATCTTGGAATTAGAGCAGAAAAAGCAGCAGATAGTCAATTGGCATTGCTTCGTAAAAGCGTTTCAGATTTTTCAGTATGGGCAGTCATTTTAAGGTAACTTTAGAAACTGTTCTAGTTCCTTTATTTCCCTAGCAGCAGAGGTATGACCCCACACATCAGTGACCATCAATCAAAGGTTTCGTGCTATGATGTAGTGATGTATTTAAAAACTATATGGGTATCGCCTTGAAAGTTTATGAAAGCTATTGGTAATAACATTTCTTCTAAGATTTAGGCTAGCAAACCTGCTGAATTGCCAAAACCAGAATTTAGCACTTCAATTCCTACTGTGTACCTCTGCAGAATTTTTCATTTAACATTTCAGTGTGGCTTGGTGGGTTTTTTTTTTTTTTGATGTAATTCTATAACCCTGACAAGAGGAGGATATTATTTCTTCATTTATGTACAGAACAGAGAAATGGGAAGGATTGAGTCTTCTCTCTAAATATGTTCAGTCTCTGTCATAACTTAGAGCTTGTGTCTTATGATTACCTATTTTCCAGGCTTGAAAATAAGATTGCTTAATCTAAAAAGTAATTGTTCTGCAGCATTCCCCTTGGAAATTCAAAGACCAATCTGCATGCCTTGTAAACAGAAACATTCTGTACATTCACATGTAGTATCTGGTCCTTCCATGCATAGTACATGTAGAATGTGTCTCTATACAAAGTAGATATTTCTGATTAGTCTTATTTGGGGAAAAACATGAAAATTTTTAAACACCAGATTAACCTTCATAAAGCACATACATGTCACTTTTGCCAAGTACCTTGTGACTGTAGTGTCTGAATCATTTGACCTTAGGCAGTCCTCAGAACACATAATTTCACTGCAACAACTCTGCCAGATTCTGAGCCATCCTTTGTATACAATCAAAAGGAAATCCTTTATAGACTATGGAGCCTCCTGGGAAAACCTCCAAAGCATGTGCACTTATAAGGGTTTTTTTGTTTGTTGTTTTTGTGCATGTACGTGTGTGACCAAATGGTTCAACTGTCATGAAAGAGGGATTAATTACTGATCTTAACATTGCTTAGCTGTAACTTGGAACACCTTTCTCTAATGCACAAAATGGTGTAAAGCTTCAAACATCAAGGAGTACAGGAGCTTGTAGGGACGCTTATGTTTCATGCTTAAGTATTCTGTTTCTCTTCATCTTGTATTGACATTTTGCACTGGTAGCACTCTGATGAAAATTCAGACTTTTAAACATACCTATAAAGCTAAGGAGGCAGTGCATGTCAAGTAAAAAAAAAGATATATACAGAAGGTATAATCAAATCCCTGCAGTAGTGAAGTAATGAATTGGTCTATTTCTCCAGGTCTAAACAGATGGAACTTGCCACAGGAAGCAAACTTTAAAGAATTAGGTCACAGACATGGGCAGTCTGTATGCAGTGGTACCTGAATACTCTGGCCCTGCAAGCTGCCCAGAAGAAAAAAGCACAGATTGCTGTCTGCTTAGAGAAAGGTAGGGAATCACTCCAAATTTGTGAATCTGACCCTATGAATTAATTATATGGCATTCAGAGAGCAGGTTTTGCCTTTTGTGGTGGCATGTAACAGTTGTCCTCAGTTCTAAAACACAAAACAAAAAACACAACAAAACAAAAACCGATTTCATGTCCTTGTACTAGAGTTTAATGGTTTGAAAATACACCTATCCCAAGATCTGTTTTCTTGTTGACTGTGCTTTTATTTCAGACAATTCAATTTCATATAACTCAATGCTGTTTTCCCAAACCCTTAACACTAGAGAGTGATAAAAGAGTAATCATTAGTGCGCTCCACCTATTCTTCATAGAAGCTATTTACTGACCCATTTGCAGTGGTGCGTGCATCTGCATGCAACAAGAAAGGTATCAGCTCTTTCCCGACAGAAGGTGGTGTCCTTGTCCAGGAGGACCCGAGTCAGGGAGATTCACTGTTATACCCAGAGTGAGATTAAGACACAAGAGGCCAAATGCTGCTAATCAAAGAAATTTATTGATTAGTTGTCTAAACCAAGTATTTATTTACTGTGGTAAGAAAACAGTGAGAGGAGAGGGAGAGAAAATAGAAAAGAAAATCTAGCAAAAAGTCAGGAGAGCGTTGCAACAGGTAGTCACCACCAAGGATCGAGCAGTGTTCCATTGATCTGCAGCCTCTGTGTACTTTGGTGATGAGGGTCCCACCAGCCATTTGCTCTCGCAGTTCTTCATAGAGTATTATTGCGTTCCTGTGCATGCCCAGTCCTGCTGTGGAGCTCATGCGATTACCCTGTGAACATTTACTGTGGACTGCACATGCCTTGGCAGGTTGAGGTGGTCACGACCATTTTTTACCTCAGTGGAGACTGGTTTTGAGTGGCTGTTTGTCCCTTATCTCTTCACAGCAGCTGAGCTCGGTTAAACCATCAGGAAGTCTCGCAACAAGCTCACCAGGACTGCAAACAAGCTTTGAGGTAGTCACCTTAGGATATGGTCTCTCACAGGTGTGGGGCCTGTCTCTGCAGTAATTTTGCATCTGGAACTGTTTTGCAGTTATTTTACACCAGACTAAATGACACTGATACTGAAGTGTTGTCATATGAGTAACATTAACCTCAGGGACCATGACCAAAATGAAAAAAAAAAAAAAAAAGAGTTAAAATATTAATTTAACATATTTAATTATATGTTAACTATATTAATATGTTAAAATTGCTAACCCCTAAACTCAGGTCCTTTTTAAGTTGTATGAATGATCCTCACTGGTAGTAACATCCTGTAAAATTCATGAACTTGAACAATGTTGAAAATTTTTTAAATGATTTTGTGAGAGAGTAATATCAGAGAAAATACCTAATCTACAACAATTCATTGATCTGTCATGAACTTAGAAACAGGAGAGATGCACGTTTCCTGTTCAGAGCTGCATATGGCTTTGGATGATTAGAGAAAAATAACTGTTTTGACAGGAATTACCTGGATAATAACCTGAAAATATCTTCTGACACTCTTTTTATTGGAATGGCAGGATATGTAAAAAAGCACCAGCTTTTACTAGGTCAAATGTTTCAAGGTAACAGGCATTCCACCATTCTGCCTGCTGTTTTCCCCTCTCCCAGGTATGAAAAGGGAACTGTTTGCTTTACTAATGTATTCTGCAGTCTGATAAAAGTTGTTTCGCCCTATAGGCCTTATCGCAGTATGTAGGCCATTATAGCTGCAAACACATAACTAGTTCCTTCCAGAAGTGATAAAGAGCATGGACGGCTCATCATGAATTAAAGTATCTTGTATCTGCTCAATGTATAAAATTTTTTCTTGCAAAATCAGCGAGAACACAGACTTGTATGAGGTCTCAGGGAAGATACTGGAGACAGAGAAACACACAGGGCTCTGCTAGAAAGAGGCAAGAGGTTGACTAAGCTAAATAATACAGGTTGGTACAGAGAACTCTTAACTACAACAGACATCAAACTCTCAGTTGAAATTCGCACAACCAGCTTGAATTGTCTGGGCTTTTGCCCCTTGTGTAGTACAAAGTAATTTCACTTTAAAGAAATAATACAAATCTTGGTGAGAAACTTGACAATTTACTCCCTAAAGCACTGAAAGCTGCCATCTGCTTCTTTCAGAGTTTTAGGAATGTAAAAAATACGTATCACAGTAAACAGTGGTAAGTTTCTTAAATACGTGTATGCTTTATATATTTACAGTTTTACTTGTAACTGTGACATCTTTCAGTCCTGTCCTGTGGAAGGATCCAAAAATTTTTTTAAGAAAATTTTTCATCAGAATTGTTTCTTATCTCTCATCTCCCTGGTAAGCCTTTTATTTATTTATTTATTTTCAGTTTAAGTAACAATAAAAGACGTTGAGCTTGGACTTTTGACATCTTCACATATCATTAATAGTACAGTACCACCAGCATTTAAATAAATCAGAAGGAACTACGTAATTTCCTTTCTCTTTCTTCATTATTCTTTAATGCACATCATCAGAAGGTCTATGAAGCATATGTCAGCTGTGACAAACTATGTGCTTTACTTTCCTTTTACTGGATCAGGGTAATATTTTACCTACAGGAGGTAATGGATCATAATACTTGCTAGCACAGCAAATACCATTCTAGAATGGGTCCTCAAGCGACACTACATCCTGTAATAATGCATATTTCCATTGGCAGAGGTATTCACATGACCAAAACAACTCCCAGACAAACTGTTGGCTGTTCTCCCAAATGATCTGCATTAGCTGCTCACATCAGTGTGGTAACCTCGAACTTAGCTATTGTTCAAACTGCAGTTAATGCAAACTGGAATCTCAACAGGGCTTTTTTGTGAGTTGCAGCTTCCCCAGTTTTGGGGGATGAATCCATTGTCCAATCAGCCTTTCTGAAGTTTGAACCCAAAATACTTGTCCTGGTCCTTGGCCCATTGCTGCTTCTCTGTACTGCTCGCGTGTCCTACAGTTCTTGCCCTAAATTGTTAAGAAAGAGGGAATCACTATTATTGCTTAGGTCTGGAAAAACTGTAGATACTGTACTTTGAAAAGATGACAGAAACTGTAGAATAGCACAATCACAGGAAGTAGGTTCTTATCATGCACCTTAGGTAATTACTGCAATTACAACACGCTTTCAATTCAAAGTATTTTGCTTTGTAGCTCCGGCTGCTGAAATGAGGCTGCAGTCAGCACATGTGGTATGTTACATATGTTATAATCACTAACAGAGCATAAATAGCAACTTCCCTTTGCCCTGCCTGGGACTGCTTCTTTTCCCTTTTCTTATGAGGTGAAGGGGGGGGGGGGTGGTACCTCACTTGTAATACGCGTTCTTTCCAGGCTCCGGTCTGTTGTATACCTACCGGGCAAGATCACTGTGCCTGAGCAGGTCCCTTGCAGAGCTTCACCCAGGAGCTAGGACTCCCTGATCCAAGGACAGCAGCTGATCTGACGGTGAGCAGAGATTGCAGTCAGTTACCGAGCGACCATCACAGCTACTTGTTGTGATATCGGTGAGATCCGAGGTCCCCGAGGAATGATGAGGAAACTGCCATGGACAGGAAACGGCACTCGGTAGGGAAAGACAGTACTCGACCCCAACACAGCACTCCAGCGGAGTGTGGGGCGGCTGTGCTGCAGCGGGTGCTGAGGGGTCACAGAGCACCTCACCACCGCCGCCGTTCCTCGGCCACAGCACCCTGCCGACACGCACGCATGAGGTCAGGTCCCGTTATCGGACGCGCTGCCGGCGGCGGAGCGCGGTGCCCTCATAAACACCCGTCAGTCCTCTGATCCGCAACACCTGGGGAAGACTCCTCCCACGCGGGCGCCCCGCCTCTGGCCGGGAAGGACGAAAAGGTCTGCCCGTGGGGCCCGGCCCGCTGATCTAGGCCTCGCCGCCAGCCGCCGCGCTCCCTCACCCCACACCAGACCCGCGGTGCCGGCGGAAGAGCGGTAGTTCCGCACCGCCTCCTGTTCGCTGCCGGCACGGCGCCTTGGCTCCACCCCGGCCTGTACCGCGGCGACATGTGGAAGTTGGGGGCGGCCGGCGCGGTTAATGCCGCGCAGCGGGTGTCTGTGGTGGTGCCGCGGCTGCAGAGTGGACTCCCTGGGGGCACCCCGCTGGGGGGGACAGCCGCTGCCGGCCGCGGGCGGACGGTGAGCCTGAGGCTGCAGGGTAGCGACATGCGGCCTGCGACGCAGGGAGGGAGGAGGCGAGGTGGCAGCGGTGCCACTGCCCTAGGGGCGGCCGGGGGAGCCTCGCGGCGTCGGCCTAGGCTGCAGCTGGTAGCGGGCCTTGGGGGTGGGGAGGGAAGGGCGGCAGCGGAGTTTTCCGCCACTGGTCCCCAGCCGGTGCTGCAGGCCCGTGGGGCTAGTCGAGCCCCCACCCCGGTGCTGGCCGAGGGGCTGAGGCGCTTTCCAGATAGGCCAGCAGCTACCGGAGCACCGCTCGGCCCGGCCGCCCGCCTCGGCGCCGCTTCAAGGAAGCTTGGCCGCCTTCTGCCGGCCAGAGAGAAAGGGCACTTTCCGCTGCCGGCCTAGCTGGAGCGCGCCTCGGGTCCCCCCCGCCCGCGGGAGCACCAGAGCACAGAAGTGTGGGGCTGGTGGGCCTGGCCGTTCCGAAACCATGCAGATATACCACCAGTTCTGCGCTGTGGGAACAGGAACAGCGAGAGTCGTCAGAGGGAATCGTATCGGAGAATCACAGACTAGTTTTGGTTGGAAGCAGCCTTAAAGATCCGACCCTTCTTCCAATAGACCAGGTTGCTCAAAGTCCCATCCAACCTGGACTTGAGCACTGCCAGGGATGAGGCAGCCACAGCTTCTCTGTGCAACCTGGGCCAGGTCCTCAGCACCCTTAATTTAAGGAATTCCCTCATAATATCTAATTTAAAACGATTTTAGTTTAAAACTATTCCCCCTTGTCTTATGGCTACGTGCCCCTGTAAAAAGTTACTGTCCAGGTTTCTTGTAGGCCCCCTACAGGCACTGGGAGGCTGTTACAAGGTGTCCCTAGAGCTTTCTCCAGCCTGAGCAGATCCAGCTCTCAGCCCGTCTTCATAGGAGTGGTGCTCCAGCCCCTTCCTGTCCCTTGTCTGGACTCTCTCGAGCAGGTCCACGTCCCCCTTGTGTTGGGGCCCCCGGAGCTGGATGCGGTACTCCTAGTCTCACAAGAGCAGAGTAGAGGGTCAGGATCACTTCCTTCAACCTGCTGCGCCTTTTGGTGCAGGACAGGATATGGTTGGCTTTCTGTGCTGTGAGCACACAGTGAAGTTGGCTCATGTTGACCTCATCAGACAGCACCCCTAAGTCCTTCTCAGGGCTGCTTTCAGTCCAGCTTCTGCCCACCCTGTAACCGTGTTTGAAATTGACCCAACCCGTGTGCAGGACCTTGCACTTGGTCTTGTTGAACTTCATGAGGTTGGCATTGGCCCACCTCTCCAGCCTGTCCAGGTCTCTCTGCATGGCATTCCTTCCCTCCAGTGTGTTGACTGCACCACGCAGCTTGGTATCATCAACAAACCTGCTGAGGTTAGACTCAGTCCCACTGTCCGTGTTGCTGACAAAGTGAACCCAGTCTTTGCTGTGCGCCAGGACTATTTACTTGTTTCGCTACTCTTTTCCCATTGCAGATAATATGTGCTGGCCACCCTTAGCACTGGGTTTGGTACATGGAGGGGTGATACTAAGTTTATGCTACCACTATGTTGACAGCCTCAGATTATAAACTGAGCATGAGCAGACTAAGGGAGTTACAGCCTCTCAGTTTGACCAGAACCTGGACATATTTCTGGTTGTTTAGCTTTTGATCTTAAGTTTGTATTAAGGAAATTATAAAGATGCAGTAAAAAAATACATATGCATCAGTATGTATTTTGTCAATATATGTCATTGTGATGGTAAGAGTTTGGTGTTCTTTGCCCTTTATAACCGTGTCATGGCTTTGGGCCACCAGACAGTTCATCTGTAAAGCCTGAGGATAGACATCAGACCGTATGGAGAGAGTTGGTTTTGTGTTTGGCTGACAGGTGTGCTTGAAGAGGGTTAGTTGTAGTTCCTCTTTCAGTGTCACTTTCTTTTCAGCTCACTCTGCTAGTTTTGAAAATCTTGTGCAAGTACACAAAAAGCACTCAAGAATGCTGTCCTCCTATTCATCTAAAAATAGATGCCTGTGTAGCCCAGGCAAAGAAAAAAGTGGCAAACAAGCTATCTGTCTATCTTGGTGGATAGCATAAGTGCTTCTGATAGTATTTTAGACCAGCTATATTTTTATTCATGTTTATGTATTGCTTTCCCTAAAGGGAGATATTCATTTTGCCTCCTTGTCTTACATTGCCAGTAAGTCGATAAAGCATTTTTGTACCTTCTTTTTTGTTTTCAAAAAAAAAAAAAAAAAAAAGGTTTTTGTTTGTTTTTAAACAGAAAATAAATTAGGAATGAAATAGCTTTTTATTTATTTTTTTTTAACAGAAGAGATTTGGAATATGAAGTATCATATTAGCTCTTGTGTAAATTAGGAGGATTCAGGGCTTCTGTCTCCTTCAGTTGAAAACATTCATGGCTTCTAACAGAGGGACACATGTTGATGATGAATCATCTGAGTAGTGGATATTTTTGAAAATCTTGACCTAAGCTAGTTTTATGAAGTTGCTCAGTAATTCTGTAGTAGAGCAATAGGCAAGAAGACAGTTCTTCTCTTTCCTAGTTCACTATTCTATGCATAAGATCCTCTTTTTTTTCATTAGTTTGTGTCAGAAAACAAGGATATTCGAGACTGTCTCAGTCGTCCAAAGACTAAAGCTACATAATTCTTCCCTTATTAGCTCTGTAACACAGAGTATGAGTATTTTACTTGGGGAAGATGCAAAAGTGTTCAAGGATTTACTTAATTTACGTGACAAATATGTAATTTATAATTCTTTGTGGTTTAACTTTGAATTCCATTTTACTTACCCTTACTTTCAACAGCAATTACAATATGCTTCAGAATTGAAGAGCAAGACTGTTTGGTTCAAGAATTTAAGAAGTGCAGGAACTGTGAATGACACAGGGTAAATTTAATTTTGAAATATTCATATGACAGTGCTGTCTCTGTATGTTTTAATAATCTAATAATTTAATAATCTAACATTGATGTGATGATGGAAAAGAGCAGTTTTAACAAAAAGCATTTTTGGGTGAATTTTGGAGGTCACTTAAGAGATAATTAATGTACCTAAACATAGGTGTATAGCACCATTTCACATATGTCAGAATATGTGAAATTTCTCCTTGTGCAGAGAGGATGTGACACAGTATCTGTTAGAGATTTCTCCCCTTCTGATGCAGCTGTTGGAGACCCAATGAAGGATTTTGCAGGTATCTAAAATAGTTCTTAAGTACCTGAACTGCACCCTGAGCCAGTATGTGAATCCTGCCTAATTCAGCGGCTTTCCATTCTCCTTGCCCCTAGGTTTTTCTGTGGTGTTCCTCACATAAGTGGCATAGAGTACATTTCAGTAACTGACTAGCAAGAGACTTAAAAAAAAAAAAAAAAATCTGTGTTATCAGCTGAAAGATACTGAGTCACCATAATCCATAATAGTAGTAACTTGTATTGCTGTACCCATTAGCAAAAACTGAAATGATTTAATTGAATTGTCTGTTACCAGAGATATTCACCTATACACTCTGTTAAAAGTTAACACTGATACAGGTGGAAAAACTTAAGTGATTTAATTACATCTGGCTAATTTAACTTAGACTTTATTCCCACTAACTTTTTGTACTTATTTAAAGAGGATAACAGAAGCAGTCTCACAAGTGCTGTAAGCCTTACGTAATGGCTACAAAGGTGCTTTAAGACTCTCTGAAGAAGAAGGTAATTGTATATATTAGTTCATAAGCACACTTTAACGTCTAATTACCAGGCTGTGTTGGTAATTTAAGTTGAGGAGTCAAATGCCGTATGTGGACATGCCATGTGATAATGATGTTTCTAACCTGCTTATAGCTATGGCAAGTTTCCTACAGTCAAGTGACATTTGCTTCTGAACAGGAGGTGCTGGTCTCTTCATAAAGTTCAAAACTAAGTAATTCTTGCATGAAGTCCTTCTATGAAAATGCCTGGTTTTGAAATCTGACTTTCTCCTATCTCTCTCCTCTTGGTAAATAGAAGTCAATATATCTGAGGAAAAAAAAAAACATACTCCTCAGTTAAGAGAGCTTTACTACCAAAATTTCAAAGTTCCACCTCCATTTATAAGGTAGATAGTTACCTACTTACATAAAAAAAAACCAAACTTACTGCTTGTTTTATATGCTCATTTCATGGTTACTGTTTCCTCCAAGGTGATGGTATGTTTTTATTATAGGGAAAATACTGTGTTCTACAGATTTCTCCTAATTATGGACTTGTATGTTATTTGTAGGTCTTTGGATGAGACCACTTATGAGAAACTGGCTGAAGAGACACTGGACTCCTTAGCAGATTTCTTTGAGGACCTCACAGATAAGCCTTTTACCCCAGAAGATTATGATGTCTCTTTAGGGGTATGTTTTAAGCATTTTATTACCAATGTAATTACTGTACTTTTTTTTTTATTTGAGGAAGAATTTTAAATAGGTCACCTTAGTGCCAACACTTAGAATGCAGTCAGTTTTTACAGCTTTATTGTAAGAATATGCCTGTTTATATTGACTGGAGCAATTGCTCTGGTGAAAAGCAACATCTGCTGCTGTATGACTTGAGGACTTAAAATGTTTAGTGTATAGAGAAAGAGATAATGTAAAACAACAAATGAGCACAAGAGGGGACAGCAACCGGTCTATAAGTTTTTCTAAGTGTACATAGACACCTGACATCAGCAGTCACTTCTCCCTGGTAAATACTCCTGTATTTAGGGATGCCTACATGGCATAGTACATGTACATGACCTATAGCTGGTCAGCAGGTTCTTTGGTTGCCCTGAATTCCAAGTAATACATCTGACTTGGCTAGACAGAGTACATTTATCCTGCCTGTACAGATGTCAGCCTGTGGTGGAGAGAAGCAACAAGAGGTTGCAGTGTTTGGATAGTTGCGAAAGTGAGACCAGGGAAAGCTACTGTCATGGAAGACATTGGGCAGCTGCTAGCCTGGTAGTTGGAGTCTTTTAATAGGTTGGCCAGTCAGATTGTTTTAGAGGAGTGATAGATTAAAAATGTGCTGTCGATTCATATATAGGAATTTATTAGCTTTATATATGAGCCCTGAAGTGGTTTGTATGTTACAGCCCTCTACATGACTTGGAGGAGAGTAGAGTTTCTCCCTATGCTGACATCTGCAACACAGGTCTTTTGCTGCCACATTTTTTTTTGAGGTCATGTAACTTCTGCTGCCACATTTTTTTTGAGGTCATGTAACTTCTGCTCCCTGTTATGTCTTACCACTAGGAGGCTGATTTCTGATAGCCCTGTCATTTAAGGTTTTATGCTCAGGGACCTTGAAGAGATGGTCTGGGTTGGACTGTGGAAAAAACAACTGAAAAAAAAAACAACCAAAAAAACCCAAAATCCACACAATCAAGCACAAAAAAGACCCTCAAACAACAAAACACCACCAAAACAAGACCATAAAAACACCCCACAAACAGGCCCCTGTAGTTCTTAGACTTGTTCCTGCTTAACTTCGTCATCAGAATGTTCATTCTTTATTTCTTAGAGCTAGAATAGAAAAAAAAAATGAAATAACACTGTTAGCACGATTCTGTTGTTGCCCATAGTAAATACTATTTGTTGCTTTAATTAAGTAGTTAATGTTACAGCTAATTGCTTTTCTGGTGAAGAGCAAATTATTGTTTAACCATTACTATTTGGTGTGCCCTACTATATTAGCACCTGTCAGCCCAATTTAAAGAGCTTAGGACAAAAACTAGCAAAAAGATGATGATCTGCCTCTTTAATATTCTTAGGCACTTCATTTTGTGAAGGTGAGGGGTCAGAATTTTACCTCAAGCCGCTGTAGTGCGAATTGTGTTTGACATTGACTGTCTGTGAGGCTCAAAAGGAATTCTTTTTATAATCCATCTTAATTTCTACCATTATTCTTTTGTTGCATAAACGTATGTTGACATCATAACATGTTGTTTCTGAAAGATGAAAGGAAAGAGTGAAAGTTTTAGGATTCTGAAGTTTCAGTTCCAATCGAAGGCTAATGCTGTAGCAGGCCACCAGGTGGCGAACGTGATAAAGTTCTGTTATGCCCATGCCATGGTATGAACTTGATTTCTTTATACAATTTATATAGGATCATAGGTTATGGCTTGGGTTGGAAGGAACCTTTAAAGGATGTCATGTCCAGGATAAAAAATACTTTTCTTTGAATATTTTTATTACCAGGAGCTAACAAACATACATCCAGTAATACTAAACACATTTAAGTTCTTAAAAGCTGCTGCCTGTGCTCCAGGTTTAGTTTGCAGACAGTAGGTATTCATAAATGAAAAGTTTTTTTCCTCGCAGTAAGTGTTTATACATAGCAAATAGCCCTAGGAGTGATAGTGGCTCTCTTGACTAAAGCATGAAAAGTATGATTCCCTTAACCGGAATGCTGTAGGGTATGAAGTATTTGAGAAACAGTAGATAAAATATGACTAACCTGTTACCTGAATCATCAAAGTGTGATTTTTAATTTGCATAATTTGGATCATCTGTAGGTTACCTTTCATCTAAGTAGGGTTGTTCTTTTAAAGTTAGGGCATAGATATTTTTGTCAGAGTTAACATATACTTTTCATATGCACTTGTGAGAATGTCAGAGAAACATGAATTGTGTTGTCAGTAAGAAGTGCAAGTAAAAAAAAAAAAAAAAAAACAAAACAAAACAGAAAATAAATGCTTGTTAGTATAATGGGCCAAAGCTGGCATAACTCAGACAAACTAGACCTCATGGACTTTAGAAGTAAAACATTTTTGGGGTCTGATTCAGGATATAGTCACTTCATCAGAGTTATTGGGAAGAAATTGTGTTTATTCACTGGGAAAGTGTTACAGTTACTTAGGAAAACTTAGGTAAAATTGCATGGCTCAGGGATCTAGCAATGACACATGAAGCTTCTTAAATTTGAATCACACCACTTCTTGATGGTTCAGGAATAGAAAAAGTTATTGGATGATGTTTTAATCTTTGCAGAATGAACTAGCAGTCCTTCCAAGATGACAGATCAAAAGCTCGAGCATATTATTTAAGCAGTGCCATTGTGAATGATGCAAACTCAGTAAATCAAACTCTGACCAGAAGGTCTAAAGTCTAAACCAGACTCCAAGATATGGAGGTTGTCCTAGGTAATACAAGGTTTTGATACCTAATTCTTCTAGACTTATTAATGTTAGGAAAATATTTGGGAAAGCGATACAGAAATGTAAGTTTCTGTTTTATCTACATCAGATACTGTCATTCTTGTCAAGTAACAAGAGACAAATTTTTAACTTCTCTCTTATTTTGTGTTTTGAGAGTGGAGTTCTAACAGTTAAATTAGGTGGAGACATGGGAACATACGTAATCAATAAGCAAACACCAAACCGTCAGATTTGGCTGTCTTCACCCACTAGGTAAGTTACATGTAAGTTAGCTGTGTAATGTCTGCAGACTAGGTTGAAATGTAATGCCCTTTCTTTTATAGCACAGCATGGACTATGTAATACCCTTTTCATAAGTAACCCTTTTGCTCAGTATATTGTCAAAACATGATACAGTCTAACCGTTCGGTAATAATTTGTCACAGAGGTTTGAGGCACAGTGCAGTGTACCAACACATCTAATTAATCCAGGAAATGTGTAATACAGAACTTTCATATGCTGTTCTGGTCCAAAACCACTGTCTGTAGGAAGATAGCCCGCTCACAGAAAAAAATAAACAGCATGATTAAAAAAGCCCTAAACAAAACAACCCAAAGTTTCTGTTGAAAAGAGTGATGATGATGATGTTATGATCTAAGCTTCTCTTTGTATTTAAACAGGGTGGCTCCTTCCCCTTTAAGCTTGTGGGATTTCCTGCCTTGTATGTTTATGTGCTCTCCCACTGGTTGTTTTTGTCAAGCATCTGCCCTTTACCAAGCTAGCTGTTCCCTCTGCCTTCTCTAATGCTGTGTTTTGCCCATTCCAGGTTTTCTGGTTGATTTCAGGTGGGAGAGCAGGTAGATAAATGGGAAAATGTTGTAGCTATCTCCCCAGAAATTTGTGTTCTCTGCCACTGTCTGAACTGAGGGAGTCAATCAGTGTTGCTGGTGAAGGAACCAGTTAGCTGGAAAGTATGAGCACCCCCAGTAACTATGCGTACCCCTCTAATGTTCAAGAAAGAATTTATTGATTGCAAAACTGGGAATAATTTTGCAGTAGTAGAATTCTGTAGCAGGGTTTGTATGTTGGGGAAATAAAGCCACAATGGAATTCAAGATTCTAAGGGAAGCAATTTTAGTAGACATGAAATTTACCTAAAGTCTGGGATACTTCATAAAATTTACCTAAAGAAAAGTCTTGGAATACTTAGTAAAAGACAGAACTGTAGAAATACCTGAAGATCAATGGGTGAAGACTCATCAAGTAATCAAGATCCAATTAGGAACTGAATGTGATTTTAAAGTAATTCAAAGACTTGGACATTCAAACTTCTTGTTGCTTTTTGTTAAATCTACAATTGAGGTGTTAAAGCCTATGTATATGGCTGTTGCTGCAAAACAATTTTTTTGTTTCACTCAAGAATACAAAGTTTTACT
The DNA here is from genome assembly GCA_032466535.1 of Forpus xanthops. NCBI lineage: Eukaryota > Metazoa > Chordata > Aves > Psittaciformes > Psittacidae > Forpus > Forpus xanthops. The sequence goes on along the minus strand of JASSUY010039206.1, from coordinate 11,229 downwards.
GTTTAAGCTTTGTAAACAAGGAAACTGAACTCCCTTTCCTATGTTTTCCATTTTTGACATCACCAATTCTGCTCCCTCTGCCCTGGTCTTTGAATAAGAGTCGTGTTGTCCTTGTCCCTTGTTCAGGATCAAGGTTCTGCTGTTCCCAGGGCTGTGCTGTATTTCTCATCTAGAAAGGATTCCTGCTTTGAACAGTTTATATAAATAAATGTTAACAATATCCTGATGGTGTTTCTCAAACCCTGGGTACTTATTAACTTTGACTGCATCTTCAGCTGGAAAGTAGGAAATGCCCTTGGGCCAAAATCTGGCTGGGGTCAAATATTTTCAAGCATGACTTTGCTACACAGCCTACCAGGCTAGTAATTTCTGTACTAACGCCTATCCCAGAATCCTTTTATCAAATAATTTACTTAGCAGGTATGTGACCTGCTAGAGCACAGGTCTAGGAACCTTAACAAACTGTTTTGTTTAGACAGATGCAGGCTGAGTGTCAGAATTTATTCATTCAGTATATTTTGAAATAGCATAATTTCTGAACCTTGATTCTGCTTAAGATGACTGTAAGATTTTTGTGTTATTGACACAAAAATTTCATCTGTTTCTGAAAACCAAAATTCAGAGAATTCTTACCAGTTTAGAGCCAACACTAGTTGAGCTAAGACATTAATGCTCCATAATATGGAATTTGTGGATAAACATTAAACTTCATTTTTTGATTGTGAGTAAAATTACACAAGATATGAACTCAGAAATTCTCTTGATGGTATTTTCCATCATCTGCAAAGAAAAATGATTCAGCTGCAAATGTTTTGTGCTTCCTCAACTGGTATTATGGTAAACAGTGGTATTTCCTGAGATATGGTGGTACATGTTTGTTTATTTCCTAACTTCTAAAAAGCTACTCCAGCAGACACTGTATGATCTGGAGTGACATACTTCCTTAATGCAATATACTAGGAACTGAAAGAAGCAAATACACCTGCTGGTGGTCACTTGCATTGAATGTTATTTGTACAGTAAATACAGCATTTTGGGTCTTTAAGAACATGTTCCAAGAAAGACAAATTCTTAAGATTTGAGAGAGAGACATTTTGTTGAATTTTTTTACCTTCTGTTTGCTATCCTGCATCTGTACACTGGAGTGCACTTAAGCTTCCATTTGCAAAGCTTTACTTAGTCAACATTTTTAAAAAGGGGATTCAGGGGTGGGTGTAGCCTGCCAGCAGTGTGACTGCAGTAATTTCATGTAGCTCCTTTGGCTGAAAAGACTTCTAAACCTTACACAGTATCTCTTAATAATACTGTAATCTGATATTTTAATTCTTCTCTCTTACTGTTTAAAAATGTATGCAGACTTTCAGTGAGAAATATCTTTAGTCTGTATTTAACTTTGTAGGCATTTTATAGAAGTCACAAGATTCTTCCTTGAATTATTAATTTAAATAAAAAATCATGTTTATACAGCATTTTAAAGATTAAGAGGTAAATGGAGGCATTTCATATGCTAGCCATATCACTGATCCTTACTATGTAACATTTAAAAACAGTTCAAATAACTTACGCTTTTCTTTGTCGTTAATTAAATAGCCTGTCTTAGCCCGCTTTTCATGAATGGCTGCATCGCATTGTGTCATTCCCTGGGTGCAGGACCATGTTGACATAGGCTGGCATTACACAGACAAAGAAGTGAAAAATGCATAGTAAAGTAATTAGAGCACATAATCCTCATTCCAAGTAGTTACCACTTAACATACAGGATGTGAGATTTCACTGGAAGTGACTTTGATTTGTGCTTGCATTTCTGACTCCTCATAGTTTGTTTAGTAGTTGGAAATTTCTTCATTTGAATATTGTGAGTAATTCAGGGTATCCAAGTTTCAGATTAACGTTTATGTTTGTCGAAAACCTGCAGATTGTTCTTGTATTTATATTAGATAGTCTTTTTTCCAGCAGATCCTGTTCATGGACTGTCTCCATTCCAAGGCATTTTGTCCTGTGAGTTCAAGGATAAGACTGATCATTGGTCTGTTTATCCTAGACAACTGTTTTGGGTTTTTTTTTCTTAGTTTCTCATCTAATGTTAACAGTAATGAGAGCCTTTCAGTCATTCTCTTGTTTCCAGTGTGGAGATAGAGAGGTAGATAGAGAGATCTGGAATAGAACACAGGTGTTCAAGTTTCTGTGTTGATACTTAATGTAGGCCTGAAAAGTCAAGCCAACAACTGCATGATAACACAGAGGAAAACAGCATTTTAAATACAAACCTCCTACATGCCAATATGTTTGCTTTCAGCTGGTAAATTCTTTTGTTACATCTAAGAAGAAAAAGAGAATGGTGATTTTTGTTATGCTGTGCTTAGAATATCTGCATGTGTCTGCTGCAAGAACTAATTGATACCATTTATTCAGTGTTAAGCAAATATTCCTTGTAATATTTGTGTGCAGGAAAACTATACAGGTGAGGGACTAAGGGGGTAAGGGAAGAAAGTGGGGAAACCTGTGCCAAAACCAAGAAGGGATAGAGCTCATGACAGCGACCGATGCATCTTTTCTCCATTCAGGGATATCTATTGGATGGCTCAGCAGTATCTGTCTTCTGCTTCACTGCCCCAGACTGCCCACCAGCCCTTCTCTATGCTGTCTGTTCTTTTTCCTGGGGTACGTTATAAATTCAGGCTTCCAGCAGCTCCCCATGAATAATCTGTACTTACACAGCATGTGCTTTGTTTTCTAGTGGGCCCAAGCGCTATGACTGGACTGGACGGAATTGGGTGTATTCACATGACAGAGTATCCCTTCATGAACTACTATCAAAAGAACTTTCAACGGCATTAAAAACTAAGTTGGATTTGTCCTGCTTAGTATATTCTGGAAAAGAAGATACTTGATGATATTTTACCTCATGGAATTTAAAAACTTTAACCACAAGCCAAGCCCTTCCTTGTTTTCTGAAGTACCTGAGCTTAATTCTGTTGTTTGTTTTTTTTTCTTGACATCACTATGTTGCTCAACAAAAATGAAAAAAATACATATTTCTTTAGTCCTAAGTCTTCGGGCTTCTGTGTCACTACTTCACCCTCTGACAATGTAGTACTGGGGGAGGAGGTCGCCCTTCCTGTCACTGCATTCCTTACTTTCTTACTGCAGAAGACCTGAAGTCTTACTGTCTATAGTCTTGTTCAATGTAAGGACTGACCCACCTGGTGACTTCTGAGCAGCACACAAATGCTAAACTTCTCCTGGTGAGACATTCACCCAAGAGAAGGAATACTTGTGAATTGCATTGATATAAGTTGTACTGTGAACACATCACATTAAAAATTTGTGGCTATTGCTAGTGAATAACACATTGCAGTCAGATTGAGCATGTTGTAAACAAAATGGCTACTGCAGTAGAAACTTTTAATTTTGTGTAATGCATGTAAAAGAGGAGCTTTTCTCCTGGTACTGCTGAATTTTCTCTGTTTTCCAAATTCTGGTTTCTTTCACATTATGTTTTGTTTTTTTATGAGGTTTTGCATTTTCGATTTTTTTAAGCTAAACTTTAAATTACTTAGAGTTCTGTATGGTTGTAAGCATCATATTGAACTGTAAAAGCTGGTATGGCAAGTTTAAGCTGTGCAGCAGTATCTCCGCAAATTTGTTGTGTGAATGTGCAAACTGTGGATTTCTCTTTCTGTTCCATTTTGTTCTTCAGATAGTAGAAATACTTTTTTTAGTTAGGCAAAATTTGTATGAAGATAGGATGAGAAAGTTGGGGCTGTTCAGCCTGGAGAAGAGATGGCTGCGTGGAGACCTCATAGCAGCCTTCCAGTATCTGAAGGGGGCCTACAGGGATGCTGGGAAGAGACTCTTCATGAGGGACTGTAGTGAGAGGACAAGGGGTAACGGGTTCAAACTTAAACAGGG
>JASSUY010039205.1:7101-22455 GCA_032466535.1 Forpus xanthops | reverse complement strand
CTCTTCTCCAGGCTGAACAGCCCCAACTCTCTCATCCTATCTTCATAGGGGAGGTGCTCCAGTCCCCTGAACATCCTTGTGGCCCTCCTCTGGACTTGTTCCAACAGTTCCATATCCTTTTTATGTTGAAGACACCAGAACTGCACACAGTACTTCAAGTAAGGTCTCACGAGAGTGGAGTAGAGGGGCAGGATCACCTCCCTCGATCTGCTGGTCACACTCCTTTTGATTGCAGCCCAGGATACGGTTGACTTTCTGGGCTGCAAGAACACACTGCCGGCTCATGTTCATTTTCTCATCGACCAACAGTTCCTCTCAACTGGATTTCGTCACACAACCCACACCAGGTCCAGATCCCTTTAGGTCAGACCCGCCTCAGGCTGTCCATTTCACAGCCCTCTGATTCAGATAAGTTAAGCAATGTGAAAAGCATCTGATTTCTACCCATAAAATTGCATTCCATGTTACTTTTTCTTCAAACATTTGTTAGACAAGCTGCATCAAAAAATTAGCTGACTTTGCTGTCTGCTTCTTTTTACCATTACACCTCTTAGGAGCTGAAGAGAGCCTGAAGCAAATTAAAATTAACAGAGTCAGCGGATTTTGTCTCCCTGTGTCCAAGTACTCAGGGCTTTCAGGTGCCCCTGTGGCATTTAGGGGAAGTGTTCAGAGATGCCAGGACTGGAAAATTTCTGGATTTACTGCAAAAGGGCAGAGAAGGAAGAGCGTGGAAAGTGTTCCCTGCAGCAGACAAGCAGCCGATTAGAAACCCCTTTCTTTAGGGTCTGCAAATGAGTGATAAGCTGCTGCTTTGGGCAAAACACAGGTCTCATACTGAGGATCTGTGGGCTTCAATCATGGCTATGTTATACAGCACAGCTTCCAGGTAAGGGATGGATGTGCCCCTTATTTCCAGAGTCTTGCCCGAAGGGAAACACATAGCAGTAGTAATAACACAAAAAAAGCCAGCCTGATTTTACCATTCAAACATACCTAGAAATAATGACATTAAACAACATAGCACTTGAGGAGGGAATATGTTTTTCTGGTTTACCTATTTCAAGACACTTCATAGTGTGTTTGACATGGTCTCCCAGCAGCTAATAAAAGTAAATACAGCTATGCCTTTTTAAGAAATGAATCTTTGCTAGTGAAAAATAGCTACTTTAGCTGGAACAGCTCAGATTCAGGCACCATCAGTTTATAGTGCTGCATGCAATCTTTCAAGCCTTCGCTTCTGGGCAAGTGACTTCTAGCTGACTGCAACCACAGAGGTAAGGAAGACACTTGACAACTTTATGCCTTCTTCAGCCACTCTGAAGTGTCTGGAGCCACTTGCCTGTACCTTGCAAAACATCAAACATCTTCTGTCCATTATCTAACGGTGAGATGAATCCTACCTGCGGATGTGATTGTTGCCTCCCAGCCAAGAACACACTCATTTACTGAGCATTTTATGTTCAAAACTGACTGAGCTCCGAAATAAATCTCCCGTCTCTTTACATCTCCCGTGTTGGTGTTTGGGAAAAATAGAATCGCATGCTGAAGTAAAGTAACATCATCAAATTACCATATAGCAACCAGGAAGAAACTAAAATAGCAATATGGTCCTGTCTCATTGTGGAGCTGAAACACAGCCAATTTACAGTCTCCTTTTCTCAGGTGTATCCTTACTGTGAATAAGAATCTGTTATTCAAGGGTATCTGGAAAACCACCTGCGGCAGATCCCCAAGTCATAGACACAATTAGAGTTAGTTACATGGAAAGGCTGGCCTTACATCTATGCTACAGCCCAACATTTTTTTCTTGGGATGGCTTTGCCACTACTGAAAATGTATTTAACTAATTATGCTTGAAAACCAGCTGTATTTTCATGGTGAGATTAGTTTGTAATTCTTATTAACATAAAAAATCATAACAACTATTACCACTTGTGGACAAACAAGGGTATGTTCTTTGTTGTATAAAACAGAAAAGGAGACATCATCTCCTCCAGTGCAAAGTTCAAGACTCAAATCTGCTGAACCCTTGAAAATTCTGGGCACAGAGATTCCTAGTGCAGACAGCAGTCACCAAAGTGTCACAGTGGGGTTGCTCCTCACAGAAAACTCCTTTTCCTTAAGGGAAGAGCTGACTGTCCCTCTTTCCTTGGGGATCTGCTTTGCTCAGCCACCCGTTGCAAAAGCTGGACCAGAATTCAGGCACTTTCTGAGCCTAATGAACTGTATCACATGCACTGCCAGAAAGAAAGAAAAACAAAGGAGAAACAGCCCTGCCCAAATGCCTAACTCTATTTCAAATGAGTATTAACAGAACTAATTAATTATTTGCTGAATGTAATACAATAAATATGGCCAGTTAGTTAACATCTTTGTTCCCAGATCAGACAAACATCCATCATCCAAACTGGGTGCTAGTAAACAGCTCATTATATCTGAACAACTACTATTGATCAGCAAAACCTCAGGCCCAGAGTTCACAAAACTCTGAAATTTATCACTTGGCTTTCAGAGGCACCAGATATTCGGTGATGTTCACCTCAGGGGGTTATGGCAGTGGCTTAGCACTTCTGAGATGCAGGCCATTTACTTAACAGGGTGTGGATTTATAAACCTATACTTCTCCTCAAATTGCAGGGGTTCATATGCTTCCTAAATCCATGTCATTTCATGAAAATAAGAGATTGAAATCATAAGGTAGGCTAATGTACTTCAGAGACGTGTGCCCAACACATTTTTCTTCTGGCTGTGCTGGTCCTGGTCCCCTGGTGGCCCCCTCTGCATCTGCCAAACTGGGGCAGAGAAGACATCTGCATCACCCAAGGTGGCTGGACCTGTTGGACCTGCTGGTAACTGTCTTTCTGTTTTTTATTGGGCAAATATTATCTACCACTGACAACGGAAGAAAAATTGTGCTACCTCTAACACTGTCACCCCTCATTTAGATCATCCTGTTAGAATGGCAATACTGCAGCAGCATTGTTGGCAATGGTTTCATCTGCTGCTTTCAGAAAGCACTGCCAGAACTGACGCTGTCAGAACCAACTCTGGGTTACAGGGTTTTTCCCCTTTTCTGTGAACTTGGTGGTAATTAAGTGTCTCATCCTCACAGGGAAAAAATGTGAAGCATGAATCGGACCTGCTGACCTGGCTGCTTGATTTATGGGTCAAGTCTCTAGCTGTTACTGACAAAATTTTTAAGTCTCTGATTAAGAAACCCTGCTGATTTAAGGATCTCACAAGAAATGTGTGCATAATGAATTATCTACAGATGATAATTCAGATTGTTCCTTGATGATTCATATCACCTTCCTTTATTAAATTACCATTTTAGAAGTCTAACAAGGGCAATGCAAACTGACAGGTGGTGACATTACAACATACATAGCAAGTCAGCCGAGCAGCACGCTGCGAGTTTGGTAACTGGTATTTGGTTCCAGAGATGCCAGTAGGAAGCAAAGGCTCAAGGATATACAACAGGCAAACCCATGTCATTATGGGATAAATGTTTCTCAACGTGCAGCTTTTCTGCCTCGTGTGTCTCAATCTGTGTTAATCTTTTCCTCTCTTGAGTGAATGTTTCCAGCAAGCTGCTGCAGTAAAACCCTGCTTCAGTATTAGCTGACATATTAGTGTTAGGTATTAACATTAGTTGCAGCATTTGTTGCCAGTAACAAAGTGGTACTGTCTGTTCTCACTTAAGAAACACTGAGGGCTACCAGGCATCACTAAAATCTTTATGTAAGTTGGTAACATATGACAAACACATGTAAAAACATGTGGCAGAGTGAACAGTGCTTTTTCTTTCTGAGTTCAGTTTCTATTAGCAGGGGCTTATTGGATGTCAAACAGGCATGCTTGGGAACCTAGAAATACCTGCTATGCCCCATGCCCTCTGTAAGGGATGTATAGCAAATCAGTGCTGCAGGCAGTGTCTCTGATGGTTTGATGGTAGAAGGAATCGTAGTGAGCTTAAGTAGTGGGAACTGGGAAATGCAAATGCACCGATTCTGACCTTGCTTTAGTGGCATGTCATTTTTTTCTCCAAGGAAATGCATGATAGCAATCTCTGTTTTTACATCTCACATAAATCAGAAAGTATCAGAAAATGCAATTAGCCACTGTTAGTTTTTACCATAACATGTCCGAGTAAGAAGGCTCAGCTTATTTCTATATGTGCCTCATAAGCTGATGTGAACAAGGTCTCAGAAAGAGACTTGAGCCTTCAACCTTCTCCAGCAGTGCTGTTTTCTCATGGCTGGGCATTAGCCAGTGAGCGCTGAGCCTGTACCACAGCACTTGTGTCACTGGAGCTCTGGTGACAATAGTAGAGGTTAAGGATTTGCTCCCAGTCACTGTGTGAGCATCATCCCCATGGGGATCAAATAAGTACATAAGGGAGATCAGAAAATCGTGTCTTCATTTTGAAGGTGCTAAATAAGTGGTAAAGACAAAAGGTACTGTTCCATATCTGCAGTATTTTTGCAAGAAGATTGTGCTGTTCCTATGAAACATTAGCTCTGCAATTGCTTAAACCCTGGGGTTTTGTATTATCTAGCCAATACATATGCTAAAAATGAGCGACACCATATTTTGGACTTCAGTAATTTTCACATTCCATTGCCTGTAATGAATGTCTTCCTGGCAATAACTTAGTAAGCCCAGCAAAACAAGGCTTCAGCAAAGGTACTTAAAATGTAATTAATATACGGGGGAAAAAAAAAGATACCATAACAGCTTTGCAAGAAAAGTGTCTTTCAGTGGGAGGATTTCCATATTTTCCACAGGGAAATCCTCAGAGGCTTATACATGCATAATTATGCAGTGCATACGTAATAAAATCCAGTATATTCTGGACACTCAGGGCTTTGCTGAGCTTCCTGAAACACTCATCAACACAGAGTCCAGCCCGGCACTAGGCATACAGGAGACAACACACCTTTGCTGAACAGCACGTATGCTCTGGCTCGAGGTCTGTCAGGTCTGCTCCAAATGAGCCCTCCGCTGACCTGAAACCCTGGATGACTGCCCCAGGCAGCCTTTTTAATGCTGAGATAAAGTTTCTGGCTGGAAAAAAGGTCCTGCTGGGGCAGTGGGGTTGGTGGCTGTTAGGGATGCTCAAGGACAAGCAGAACAGAAGAGCTCAGGCAGCAAAATCCAGGCATAGTTACACTTGTCTTCAGAAAATGCTGAAAGGTGTTTGTGAATTGCTTTTCATTAATTTGTGAATTTTCTTCTATTTATGAACTGATTGCTTTACAGCCCGTACAAAACTGCTCTTGAACCACAAAATTATATTAGCACATCTGTGTTGCGGGGGGGGGGAAGGTATGGGGAAGGGGTGGGGAGCAGATATGATTTGTTTGTAAGACGGGCTTGCTCATAGCCAGAAACCTCTTGGAACACTAACTTCTTCAGTCACAGCAACGAAATGGCATTTCTCACCATCCAATCTCATTACGTTCCTCTTCACTTGATCCTAATTATTCCGCTATATTCTCACTTCAGGTATCTCCAGTAAGCCCTAACCTTTCCTCAAGTATCATTTTCCTTGCAAAAGCCTCTCCAATTTAATTCCAAACCCCACTTCTTCTGTAAGCTCCTTTATCCCTTTGTGACCTCGTAATGCCTTTCCAGTCTCCTCCCATTTGCCTCTGTTATTTTTACTCTACTGGCAGAATATTTCTGTATATATGTGTGTGTATGCATGAATATAGCTACCTTGATCCTTCTCTCAATCTTACACTAATTTTCAGGAGCTCTGGACTGACTTCTGGGATACTGGTAAGGCAAAATACATAGGTGATTTCAGAAGCTCCCTAAAGGCAAATGAAGGAATCGGCTGTGTAAGGTCATTGATGTGGCACTTGCCAATGACAAAAGGACAATGCTTCTTTCAGATGGTTTTGTTGCAGATAAACTATGGGCTAATACCATGGCATGCTCTGTCAACAGGTTTTACAACTAAGCCAGCAAAATAAACAGAGCTACAGCCAATGGAAAGTGTCCAACGCTGCTGGGGAAAGCAGGTAACTACAGATTAGGGAAGCAGCACAAGACCCCAGACAGAGACAGACTCATGGAGGGGTCATGATTGAAGACTCTGGCATAGACAGAGCTGTGTATGATGGTACAGGGAGAACTTTAAATCATACCCAATGGGACTGCGGTTCTGTCCTTGGTTCAGCAGTAGCAGTCATTTTTCTCCTTCTTAGTAGCTGGTGTAGTGCTGTGTTTTTGACTTTCAGCCTGGGAACAGCGCTGATAACACCGATGTTTTTAGTTGTTGCTTAGTAATGTTTAGTCTGACAAAGGACTTTCTGAGCCTCATGCTCTGCAGGGAAGAGAGGAAGCCGGGAGGAAGCAGAAACAGGAAACCTGACCTAAACTGACCGAAGAGGTATTCCATACCACAGCACATCATGCCCAGGATGAAAAAACTAGGAGCAGAGACCTGGAAGAGGGGGTTCACTGCTTGGTCAGCTGTGTATCTGTGGTGAGCCGTTGTATTCTCTTCCCTTGTTGTTTCCCTTGTCATTACTATTACTGGTGGTAGCAACAGTGATTTGTGTTATACCTAGTTGCTAGACTGGTCTTATCTCAACCCATGGGAGTAACATTCATTCGATTCTCCTCCCCATCCCTCTGGGAGCAGGAGGAAGAAAGAGGGAGGAGTGAGTGAGCAAACTAAGTGGCTGACTGCGCTTTAACCACAACAATTTCCATGTAGCTAGCCATTAAAAATGAAGAGTGGGAATTGAGACTTAGTGAGACAGCATTTCTTAAAGTGTTTATAAAGGATGATGATGAGATTCTTCACTTACTTTAAAAAAAAATCCTATTATTCCTCTGTTAGCCTTCAGTGTAATTCAATAGTTTCACACAGTTTTGCCTAGTCACAGGGATTTTTAATGAAAAAGTGTGCATCCTATAAAGACTATTATTTAATTTTTATATTTTCATGCATTTCTATAGGAGAAATTAACACAAATCAATCTCATAATTAATTGCATCTCTCTATGAATTTAAACTGTTACTTCTCTGAATTTCTCATGTCAACCCTTAGCATCTAGTTCTCCTCTTAATGCCTATCCAAAAAATGTAGTATTCTTATGACACAACTGTTAGTATTTCTCTAACAGGTCTCTTAGATTCTCTCTCAGCAGGAGCATCATCTTTTAGTCTATCATGCTTTTATTTTTCCCTCTCAAAGTCTGTTTGTTGTGAAAATTATTCAGTCATAAGTTCAGCTTCTCTTCTTTTTCCAGTGAGATGTGAAGGAGAAGATGAGAGAGAATTATTTTCAAGAGTGGAGCTGTAAGAATGAAAATAAAAGCTGAGAAATAAAAAAATCATGTTATTTATTAATAAATTTAAATGCTGGAATCCAGGCTAAGGACTGAAAAGAAGTTATTCACCAGTTCTTCATTTTAATAGCTGCCAAAGATAAAAGTGGGTAATGAAATTAAGTTTCAGAGCAGAAAGGCCCATTTCCCATCCCTGCAAGTGTTCAAGGCCAGGTTGGATAGGGTTTGAGCAACCTGGTCTGGTGGAAGATGTCTTTGGGAAGCAACTTTGGGGGAAAAATTGTATTAAATTGAATATAAAAGGGTGGGAGGCGTTTTCAGTCCAAGTCCCCCATGACAGGGGATTTGGACTGACTAACTGGTCTTCGAAAGTCGCTTCTGATCCAAACAGGATTCTCATGAGTGTATTTCATGCTAGTATTTAACATGACCTTAGTGAGAGCTGAAGGTGACTCAGTGATGGTGCTGCGGCAGGGCAGGCTTGCCTGCCTGATCCTCCCAGCCTCCCTTTCCATACTAGTCACACCCTGGAGTGCTTTGAAATGAGAGCAGAGCCTGAGGAAGGTGCCATTCACAAGTGGCAGAGCTCCTGTCTGTACTCCTGTTTTCCTATAGGTGTTTTTACCAAACCCTGCAGTATGGACATAATGTCGTGTCTCTTGTGGGAAAATTTCCAACTATATGACTTACTTACCAAAAAGAGGTTGCATTTCACTTCATACCTAGCAAACTAGAGTCACACTGAGTTTTTTCATAAGTGATAGCTTTTTAGGTACAGTGCTATTTGTCTCTGAATTCCTGGAGAATTTACTTCAATATCATCATATTATTTGGCACAGGCCCTCTAAGTTCTGAGCTTTTGCATTTCTATATTTGAATGCACTACCTCATTTAATATATATTTCTTTTTCCATTTTCTTTTTTTTTTCATATTCTCCTTCACTGCATATATTTGGGGTTGAAAAATTAGCCCTACAGACCAGATCATTTTCCTTTTCAGAAGATTTATTCTGTTCCTGTTTGCTTCCCTGTCCTTTCTTTGCCCCTTCCTCATCCTCTGCTTCCTTTCTGCAAGCAGCATATCAAGGCCAGCCTAACTCTCAGCTTGTCTCTGCCTTCTGTTTGTTATCTTGCTCCTCACACCTCTTCCATCCTTCCTTTTTTGCTTTAGAAATCTTTACTTCCCCTTGTCCTAGGTGTGTGCATGCCTGCCTGCACAACATGCTGGTGGCTGATAATAGCAACTGCTGAAGGAGATGATATCTTATCCCAACATACCGCCTGCCCTTCCATTAAAGCATCATTATGTTTATTGTTTACAATATTTCCAAAATCTCTTCTGAACTTCAGAGTAACTGGCTAGCATTGGGCTATTGTCATAGCTTAAGTGAATGTTGAATGAAGGACAACAACTTGGTAGTGTTGGGTTGTGTTAAATGATGACAGCTTGGTAGTGTTGGATGAAAAACTGGTGTTCCCACACATGAAGGAGGACAGAGGCAGATGGGAAGGGGGGACATGACCCTGCCCTTCCCCAGGCTGTCACAGGAGGTAACCAGGAGCATAGCCTGGGGGGACCTCCATCACAATGGGGTCATCAAAAGGCACTTGGACATCTTTAACTTCCCTCCATCACTGCCTCCGGGGAGGCAGAATTCTTTATGTGTTGCAGGGTGGAGCACCTTGACACTCCATGTGATTTACAGGTTGCTCTGGGATGGGGAGGGAACGTAAAATGGGGAAGGGAAGGGATCAAGGCAGTCTGAGGAGAAACAAGTGTGAAAAAAAACTGAATGGGAAAGGGATAAAATGGGGTGGTAGTGTACATAAGCTGCTGGTCACAGCACTTGTCTGGCCCTGCCCTGCACCTGATCAGTGTAGTCTGTCCATATTTTCTCATTAAATTAAATTTCTGACCATTTCTTGGAGGGACTGTGTGGTGTGTGTGTGTGTTTCTGAGTGGCAGCAGCTGGAGAGGGACCCACTGGTCTTAGTGTCCATGCACGTGTAGGCCACTGCTGGAAGGTATGAAGGTACACTTATCACCAGTGAGCAGCAGGCTGGGCTGACCTAGAGTAGGTTGAGTGCCCTGGGAGTCAGGGAGAGATCTGAGGGTCTACCAGTTGGCTACTGAAGGGACCATGAGGTTCAAGCCAATGACTAGGGAGATCATAGGGTCTGAAGATCACCCAACAGACCCATCTCTGTGCGTATGCATGAGCATGCCTACCAGAGACACTCTTTTGGGGCTGAGTTGATTCAGGGGCATCAAGGTACAGACTCTTACAGGTAGAGGCTATAGAGAAGCTGAGCACCATCATGACTCTGTTGCCCCTGAATATCTGATAGTGTGCTGAGATTAGAGCTGGGCTGATGCTGATAGCTTTCAAAGCTCTTCATGTGCTGTCTAAACTGGAGGAAGACTTTGATACAGACTGTCAAACCTCAAATTGATCCTCCTTCAGCTCATCTGGAAAACACAGTTCTGCACCATAAAGTTGTAATCCCCATTGAAACCTCTTCAAGAAGGAGAAAAAAAAGAGAAGCCTGACTTTCTTTGTAGAAAACAAGGTTTGCAGTCAGTAGGATTGAATTCTATTTCTGCCTGGGTCCTTTTAAATGGCAAATAACTAAGACCATATTTTTTTGGATGAAAACCATACAAAAAGTTAACAATAGTTTATAATGCTCAATCTCTATGCCCTTGGATTACAATTTTAATACAGTACACCTGGGTGCTGGGTGTACTAACTGATGTGTAATCAGTCATTTCATGTGCATGGCAGAACAGGTAGGTATTTTTCCTCAAGGGAGTTGAAAAACATAGACATCATGTGGTAGCCTTGGAGATTTATCATGCAAAAAGGCCACCAGATTTTGCACCTTTAGTAAAGTGATGAGAAAATAAAACTAACTGAACTTACAATAATCCCTCTGTGATAAAGGGTATGCTGAAAACTGTTGGGATACACATCTATAAGGCTTACTACCCAGGAGTGAGGCAGAAGGGGACTGAGGTGTCCCAAGCCTCCATGAAGAAGAATAGGGAGAACAGTGCCAGAGCAAACCCAAAAACCTTACCTGTTTTTACTCGGACCATGCCAGGTTACAGGGAAAAGAAGGAACTTGGGATGCTACAGCTTCATTTTCAGCAGCTCCATCAGGGTTAGTGAGCTGCCCCAATCACTCACTCCTGCTTGCCCAAGCAGCCAGTAGCAGTCAGAGGTGTGCTGCAAGTTGTCAAGACACCTCCTCTTATCTTGCTTTATCTGTGCTCTTTTTGCTTTTTCTCCCTTATTTTTTCTTTATTTTGATGTTCTTTTCCCCGCACTGTCTTTTATCTCCCTTCCTCACTTCATCACCTGTATCTCCTGCGGGTCTCTCTACCCTCAGCCATGTCCTGGGTCCCTTCTAGCTCTCCTGTCTCCTGTCAGCCCTGAAACAGGTCACCCTGTCTCCCAGCTGACCTCATTGTCTCTTTCTCCTCTCTACGTGTCCTGTTGTGGTAATACATTGAGGTATGACAGGGCAGTTTTTTTGTCTGGAAGAAGTGTCTCCCCAAATAAGTATCTTTTCCTGTGTCCCTTTGTGAACTACTGTGTGAAGTTGGATGTAACATCAGAAACAGTGACTTTCTTCATATATCCTTCCCCTTTCTCTATCTCTCTTTTCCCTCCTCCTTCTTCCCTCTGTATCCTTCATATTTCGTATGCAGATGAACAGTGCCATATCCTCAATCTGATTACAATTTAACATTGCTCTGTCAAAGCCAGCTGACAGGGTTGAATTAAAGGCTCATATCAATGCAAAGTAAAAAAGGAAACAATTTTTTTTTTTTTTTAGTAGGAGGCAGGCGATACAGAATGATGAAAAAGTAGAGTAGATTAATAATGAGGACAAAGAAACGGTAGCAGGAGTGCATTTCATAAACCTAACAGTCTTCCTTAGCTCTTATTCATTTCTGCAGTATTTGCTAGAATAATAGAAAAGAACAGCTGCAGGCAAAGGCATAGACAAATTACAACCCACTGGTAATATCTGTATTCAGAACAGTCTGAAATATATTCAGATGCTGCCCTGTGAGATATTAAATGATACTGTTATTGCATTAACCTATGGTTAGCTACTTCTCTGTTATGAATACACTACACAGTCTTGGGCAATTGCTTTGCATAAGAGTTTCAAGGACAAGGAGGGATCTTTAGACAGGTCTATAAGGCTGGGTACAGATGGACCTATGCTTGCTCTGGCCATGCTCAAAGTTATTTGCATCCTAGTTAGTAGGATGCTATAGCAGAGGGAGTATGCAACTGGACAGTATAGGTGCAGGAATAACCGCTATGTGTATGCAGCCATATGCTTAAACATTTGAAAAGTAGACTTTGGCAGAAATGATCTTCCTTGACCCCTGTGTGAAGGCATATTTATATACATGTGTGTGTATGCATGTATATGAGTACAATATATATGTATGTATATATCATATACATGTGATTATATATATACACTATATATTTGAAGTATGAAAAATATTATTTAAATTTAAACATGCAAAGAAATTCTTCTTCAGGACAGCCTTTCTGAAACTTTGGGGGGGAGGTTGGGTGGCTTTTGTTTGGTTGGTTTTTGTTTGTTTGAGGTTTCTCCTCAAGAAAAAGCAAGCAGTGAGTAAGATACTCTTTCACACCTCAGAGTACTGCAACAGTGCAATTTATAAATGCTTTTTTTCTTTTGGGATTTAGATTGACAGTTGCAGCTCTCCTTTCCTACCTTCCTGTGACTATGTCATGTGCACAACCCTTTTGACTGATAGAGAGACTAGCAGTGACTCACCTCCTTGTCCTGGTATGAGCAGCAGCTCCACCTTGGAGTTGACAAACAATCAGACTTGGTCTTCATACTGGTTAGTCCAAGAAGTTCCTGGAAGATCATACTGGGAATTTGATTTTCAATCACTCTAATAGTACTTAAATATCTACTTTTAAATCGTCACAGAGACTACGAAATTATGTATTTCTAAACAGATTACCTTCCACCTGATCTGTGTCTCTGCCTCTTCCTGGCAACTGGAAAAGTGTCTTTCACAGGAGACATTGCGGGGATTGAAGATCTTATGAGATAAGGCACATCCTACATAGACAGCGACTGCTCACAGGATACATTGACCTGAGTGGAAAATAAGTCTCAGGCTGCGGAAGGAAGAGACAAAACCAAGGTCTGGTTTTCTACCAAGAACCAGGAGCAGGAAACAAATGTGTTGCTACTCCACATTGCAATGACAGTAGGAGCAGCTACACGTAGTAGTGGAGAGGATGTAGAAGAGGGAGGAGCCCTGGGAACTTTGTCCTTTTGCCCTGCCCAGCTCCCAAGCCTTGGAGAAGAAAGTGGTGGCAAACAAAGTAAGCAAGCGGCAGTGTGGGATGTGTCCTTGTCTGTCTGCATCAATAAAAATCAGGATGTAGCATGCAAAGAACTCTCCATTAATAGTTACAAAATAAATCAAAATGGCCTTACATGGCTAAGGTTACTGCAAGCTTACTTGTGCTTGAAGCATCTCTTTTTTTTCAAATCAAAAGAGCTGTTTCTTCTTTTCTTATTTCTTCCTGCCTTGTAGTCATCATCTTCTCTCTCTCCTTTCTTCTTCACATGTTTTCCCCTTTCTTCTTCCCTCTGACTTTCCTCCAAATGCAAAAAGTCAAGGGGATGGCAACACCGAACGCTGGTTTGTCTCTCTGGGAGGATGCTGCCTTTTATCCCGGCTCACTTTGTGGTTCCTAGCCAGTAGGTGGAGCACATCCCCTGTTTTAAGTACTGGTGGGCTTTATAATTTTCAACCCGTCTCCCCATGTAAAACAGTGTCATTGCTACTGCAGTGAATCAGTAGTAGCAAGGTAGCGCAAGACTGCACAAAACAGCTAAACTTGGCTGGACCTCAGCATATAACAAAGTGACTCATATCACACCACGTGGGGACAAACACGGGCTGATCTGGACGAGATATAGCAATCCAAGGAAGAGACTTTATCGGTTCCCAGCTTTGGTTGCTGCTCTTTTCGCACTCCTTGTTGTGTCTTTTTTTTTCTTTTCCTCTAAGGAAAACCCGTTCCTCAAGTGAGCACCAGAGAGAGGACAATCCTCCTCTCGCCCCTTCCCCCCTCCCCCTTCTTTAATCCCTTCAGGTTTCCTGCTTTTCCATGTCAGAGCTGCAGTTTCACACTGGTTTTGCACTGCCGCAGTTGCTGTGGCTGCTGAGGGGCCCCAGTGCTGCTGAAGCAGCGTCCGAGGGCTCAGCATCAGGCCACCCCTCTGCACAAGGGACCTCCCTTTCACACCAACACCGGACATATGGGAAATCTGAGGGAATCCACCATTTCTGACTGAAATGTTTCGCTCTTTGACTCCAATGTATTTTTCATGAGTCTGGGGAAAAAAAGACAAAGCAATGAGCAGTGCAGACTAGTTTTTAGGCAAGCTTAAAAGTTGTGTGTCTGAAATCTTGTCTGCTTTTTCAAACTAGATCAATTGCTGTACTGAAAGATAGTGCAAATCTTGCCTTGTACCCCTGCTTGGATTACTTTGGCTGCACCACTCCTGTTATAGCACAGTTAGTGTCACAACTGCAGCCTTTCATGGCTCCCTGTGAGCCAATCACACTTCCTTGCTCCATGCAGCCTGCTGTGACAAGGCTCTTGCAGAATAGCAAACTCAGCCTTTTCCCACAGCCCAGCTGCAGAAGCTCATGGTTGGGAGTGTTGCAGTCAGCCCTCCTGTCATTGCTGGTAGCCTCCCAAAGAAGAAATTCCCGAGCAGCAATGTTCTGCCACCACCATCAGGCCAAAATCACCTCTGGTGGGCTTTAAAGCAGATGTTCGTCTTTCATTTTCAGAGGGTTTGTCTTTTAATGGGCTGGTGAGTGTTGAGAAGGTGACCTTCCCAATCTGGCAGACTGACACTTAGCATCTCCAGCACGTTTCTCCTTGTGTGCACCCTGCAAATATCCACTGGTAGGTCAAAAAGGGAGAGTGAAAATAGGATAAGGAGCTCCAGGATGAACTTGCTCAGCTGGGCTGCACCCGCTCATTTCCACTGTGTTCAATGGAGACGTAACCTTCCTGACTGGTCTCCTTTGAACAGGCCAATTTTGTCATCGCCTGTCCCAGGGTCAGACTCATTTTCCTTGCTCACTGGGAGAGTCCTCAGCATTCCTTTGGGACATTTGCCTTGTGGGAACATCCCAGCAGCCAGTGAGGGCAAGGACAGCTTCCACTGGCCCTGACATGTGCTGCCAGAGACAGCATTGTAAGAGTCCTCCCTTCAGAAGTCAGTGTAGACAAAGGAACAAACTTGCTTTTGGTTACAGTGGCAAACCCCAAGAAAGTTTTTCCTAAAGGCATCATCCCTCCCCCTCGTCTCCAGGATGTCCTCAAGGTTTGTTGCTTGTTTCCCTCCTCCTGGCAGTTGCTGTGATGGGAGAAGGATTCTTCATCCCACTTCTTACTCTACCTATGATTGCCTTATCCGCTCTGGTTATGGGCTGGGACACTGAGGTGTTCCTGCTTGTGAGGCCAGTGATGGAGAGCACAAAGGATCTCCAGGGAGAGATAAACCATTTCTGCCAGCAATGTGCTGCACTGCCTGAGCCTCTCTTTAATGTCCTCTCCCTTCCAGCAGTGCTAGAGTGGGAGAGGGGAGGTGAGGCAGGGCTGCATCCTGCACAGGGCACTCAGTGCTGCATGTCTGCAGCATGGCAGCATCCATGTAGCAGTCTGCCCTCTCCATCGTGCGGTGGGGCTCTTGGAGTGCTCAGCCCTATTTTCAAACATGAGCCCACAGGTTTTTCTGAACTGGGGCACAGCAGCCAGCAGGAGAAAATAACAGGCATGTGTCATGGGTTCAGCAGCAGCAGTCATTTTTCTCCTTTAAGCAGTAGCTGGTGCAGCACTGTGTTGTGGATTTTCGCCTTGGGAACTGTGCTGATAACACCAGTGTTTATAGTTATGGCTTGGAGTGTTTAGGCTGGCCAAGGACTTTCGGAGTTTCATGCTCT
>JASSUY010039204.1:0-15277 GCA_032466535.1 Forpus xanthops | reverse complement strand
TAGTGAGAGGACAAGGGGTAATGGGTTCAAACTTAAACAGGGAAAGTTTAGATTGGATTTGAGGAAGAAATTCTTTATTGTGTGATGAGGCATGGGAAGGGGTTGCCCAAAGAAGTAGTAAATGCTCCATCGCTGGTGATGTTCAAGGCCAGGTTGTACATAGCCTTGGGCGATGTGGTTTAGAGTGAGATGTTCCTGCTCACAGCAGGGGGGTGGAACTAGAGGACCTTTAAGGTCCTTTCCAACACTAACTATTTTGTGATTCTATGTTTCTAAGCAAAAAGACTTTCCTAAAGTGGATACATGGATGGAGTTGTTAAACAGCTGTGCTGCCTCACAAAGCAACATGCTAACTGATGTAAGTCTTAGGGTCAACATAGCTTACTATAAGAGAGGTACAAAAGGCCAAATAGTGCAACACCTTTATACAGGGCTGACAATACCCCTGCTTTATTACCAGGTTTGCTTTGATCTGCAACATGACCTTGGATGAGTCACTCCACTGTGCCTCTGGCTGCCATCTGGCTAATTAGACTAAACTATTTGGTGTGAGGGCTGTATGTAACTCTAGTTTAGTTTGGCAGGTAGCACAATTGGATACCGATACTGCTCAAAGCTGTCAGGCAAAACTGGAATACAGAGAGCAATTGCAGCCAGTCCCTTGCAGTAGCACCATATTCAGATGGAGTCAAAAAGGCTGCACAATGAGGTGGCTCTCACGACCAGGCTCATTTGCTCAGTCATCTGTGTCACATAGATTCCCAACTTTACCAAAGCATTTCCTTCAGGGAGTCTGAAGGTGCATTTCTATGCCAGATACAAGCATTTAATATTTAACAGCATATTCAATAAGCTTCTCTGTACAGCACTTAGGATTGAGTAATTAAAGGAAATATTACTGCAGTAGAGCTTCTCATTAGCAACCTAATTAGCCTTCTGAAAATAATTAACATTCCTTTCTATAAAGGGAACAGATGACCCATTATAGCCATCAGACAAGCAAAACAAATGCTGAAGGTGGGGGAAGATTTGTTCAGGGAAACAAGAGAAGCATCCAGCAGCAGTATGAGTAAAAAGGAAGATGCACAAATGCTAGTGACTCATGAAGTCTGGACTATACAAGTGGATGTGCAGGACTAGTACATGCCTGTTTGATGGGTGCATCCAGCATTCATCACACTGAGCATTTTCCTTTTTCTACTTCTGTGACCCACTGATAAGCCATCAGCTGAGATGCTGAAAAATTACATACTCCAACTTGTTTTGAAAGCCAGCTTTAACAGCTCTCAAGTTCAACTATTCACAGTCACAAACAGCTCTCTCTACAGGCAAAAATTCCCCCAAGGTCATATGTTCTGACTATTAAAATGCTCTCAAAATGACCATTAAAATAAACAATGATTTAATGTCACATGCAGCCCATTTCAGTGGCCCACATAACAAGGGAGGTGATGGTTATGAAGTATACACAGAGATGAAGTATACAAGGAGATGATGTATACATGGAGTATACCTCTCCAAGCTTCACAGAATGGAGCTCTAATAAGTTAGCATGCCCTGAAATAGGCTTATGTTTCTTGATCGGTGCATGTTTGATATCAGCATGAGTGAGCAGTCTCAGGGACCAGTGTTGTGCAATGTGTGTGCAGGTACAGATGAGAGAAAACAAAGGATACAAGTCAACATATCCAGCAAGAACTCTGGTACTACAACAGTTTGATGCACTGTTTCAGTGCAGAGCAATGGACAAAGGAGAAATATGCCACAATGGAGATGAGCTTCCCAACATCCACAATCTCAAATAACAGCAAATTTATCAAATCATGAGCATACAGTTGCATTTTCAGCCATTTCCATGTTTGATGTATATTTACATTTCCCTGGCAGGAAAGCTGAATACTCACAGCTTTCAAGAGTGATTGCAGTGAGGGCAAAGCTCAGCCGTACAAAAGCTTTCACAGCTATATTGCTATGGAAACCACAAATCCACAGCCTGCTCATCTACTTCTTTTGCTGATTAAAAAAAAAACCCAACAACATAAGGTAAAGGTTTCTTCCAGTTTATCATCATCTCACTTCTGTCACGAGCACAGGAGGACAAACATGTTTTACCTGCTTCAGGACCAATCCCTACTTCCTTGAGATCCCTCTTCATGAAACCTACTCCATCTCTCACCCAGGATGTGTCCATGACTTCTTTCAGTGAGAATTCTTCAAATGTGGTCTGGGATTTTAATCTTAACCTCCAGAGCTTCACTCAGCTTTTAGACTAGGACAACTCCAAAGGCAGCTCAATGTACAGCAAATCCAGCTAGCTGGCATAATGAGAAGCTGGAAACTGCTCTGGACACAAATTGTAGTGTCTTGTTTTGACTGAAGTACCATTCACTTTGTTTCCTCAAAGTTCTTTAAGAACATCTGAAGTGCTCTCAAAATGGGGTAGGGCACAGTACAAGACTGCTTTAAGAATCCCATAATTTCTACAGCAGTTGTTAGTTACACGTAGTTTTTCCCACACTAAAAATCTGAACACCTCTCAGCAAAAGCCTAATAGCCAAGAGAAATTCTGGAAGATGCAGAAAGAAAATAGGGGGAAATGCTCAAAAGTCTGCAATATGGCATGCATAGTGCAGCCTGGGTATGTGAAATGGCTGAAGGAATCTTCACACCAACCAAAAGGAAAGAAAAAGAAAATAGAAGAGTAAAAAAAGTACAGTAAAACCTCTCTGCACCTAAGTATGTGCATTTTATGCTGAGCAACCACCTCTGAACAATCCTTCAGCAGCACCTTACCAGAGCTTAGAGCAGTTCATGGAAGAATCAGAGAAGAATTTAGTCTCTGAAGCTCCATAAGGCCTCAGTGCTTTTCAAATTCAGCTGCCAATTGACAACCACTACATAGATAAATGCCCATTAGTAAACAAGTTGTGAAAAACATATTTCACAGATGCTCCCAAACAGCCATTTAAATACATTCCTCTCCACAGGGAGAAAAATCCTGTCTGTGCTCATGGAACTTTTAGGTTCTTTGGCTTCTCAGCAAGACAGAGCTAGGAACAAACTGACATAGTACAAGTTTTCTTACAAAACCCAAAGCCATACTGCATGCAAGTTGCAGCCCCACTACCTCCCTTTTGCAAAACAGGCCAGAGTAGTCAGTAGTCAGTCATCTTGGTCCTAACTCATTGCCTTCACCTCACAGCCAATTCCAGGCTGGCATTACCAGACAGCCCAGTTTCACTGATGTCATAAGAGTTCCTACCAACACCCCACAGGAAGACCAAAGGTTATTTCTCTGTCCTTTTGGATGTCACAACCACACATAAGCCAGTCTTATGGCGGACACGCTGAGTGGACTGGTGATCATAGCCTGCAGGGTTGTGCCCCCATGGCTTTGGCAAGAGAACTGTCTGCATCTCCAGCTGACAGCATCCTGAACAACCTGAGTGGATGAAACATACAGAAGCCATTGGAGGAATGAGTAATTCATAGTCTTGTTCAGCAGCCAATGGATCTATGTTTTCCGGTGCCCATACAGTACTCAGTTTTTGTTTTAACAGTAATAGGAGATGTCTGTGCTTCCTTTGATGGTTCTTGAGGGCATGCAATCAGCAGCATTTGCTCTACTCACAGCAATAGTACCATACACCAGAACATTCGTCAGACACAGCTTTCTTCAGAAGTACTCACAAGCACATCACTGACAAAATGGCTGGACTCATCCCAAGGCTCAGCCATCACCAGTAGCTCTCCCAGGAAGCTGCTGACACTTGCTTTGTCATAACCTTGCAGCACTGGTCTGGACTTTACTGCTCAGTAGATGGCATTTTGACAAACTGAAGCTCGGTATTCAGCTACACAATGGGCAGCAAGATCAGAGCTGGAGCTCGAGGCAGCAGCTGACCCTGCCTGTTCACACTGTTAACACTGCCACAATTAAGCCTACTGCCTTCTTTCAGAAGCTGACTGGGTCTGCTCCCCAGTCTGAGAGGGACAGGGGTCTATCAGAGCAAGAATGTTGTTCCACAAGAGTGGACCTCTTGGGCACTGCCATAGAGGATAATGAGCCCCCTGATAGAGGAAAGGCCAAGGGAGGAAAGTGTTACATCAATCTGAATTTTATATATGTAGCACCTACACATTCAAAGCGAGTTCCCAGTTAAAGTACTGCGCATGACCTACCCATGAAACCTTATCCACAACAGGGAAGACAATACTGTATCCTGAACTGCTGCAAGCTGTATCACCTGTGCTTAACCTCCTGTGAGGGCACGTCACCACACACTGCAGACACACAGAGTGCTCTGAAACCCCTACAGGGTTTGAAGGTTGCCATTCGGTTTCCAGCGTCCAGCTCATCTACCAGGATCAATATAAAGTTTCACTTTGAGATATAAATCACCCTTTCAAACTGATAGCATTTTACATCCACCCTGTGGAAGAGTAACAGACAAGAGACTGGCAAAACAAGCCTAAAAAGACTAGCAGCATAACACACTGGTGAATCAGGTGCAGAGACTGCACTGCTTGCTAGGGCCAAGAATAGATTCCTCATCATCCAACTCACACCTGTGCTCCTGTGCTTTTACCACTGGAGAGAGCAACCCTACGCTCTTTACCTACTGCTCTGGTTTAGCTCAGTGATACTGCTCCACTGTCCTGATTGTTTTAAATGCCTAAGGCTATTTGAGTGTGAGGTTTTAAAGAGAAAATAACACTGGAATAGGTTTGGCAATATAAAGTCCAACCAATAGGAATGATGTGGTTCAAAGCGGACAGAAATCAAGGGCAGCGTGCAAATTACGATCCTACACTTCCAGAAAGCAACCTGAGGTTTGAACTGATAGAAATAACTTCACATTATTTGCCATCCTTAATACATCCTACAGATCTAAATTTCAAAGGTCCCATTGACAACTGAAGTCAGCTCTATACTCATAGAACTTCTCTGGTTTTCTGGTTTATGAGTGTATTCCCACCAGTTTTACTCTCCAGCACTTACCTTTTCCAGGGAGGAATCCTGGAGCTCTCCTGCTTCTTGGTCAGGTCCTGGCTCACAGCATTCACAGGTCGACCGGGTTGCCTCCAGCAAGTCCAAGTTGTTTCAGACGCCAGCTGTTTTTGGACCAGGTGCGTATGACCAACAGCTAATACACCAACCAGACAGTCTTCCTAAACCAAAGAAGTACAGTTTAATCTTAATGAAATTCAGCGCAAGAGAGGCTTTAAACACTGAAAGAGCTATGTGTATGGAAAATATAGCTCAAGCACATTGGGCCCTGACAGACCTTCAGAGCACCAGGGGAAACCTGTACCTGCCCCTTACCCAGAGCACCTCCTGTCAGCCGCCACTCCTCTGATGAAGCTGAGTCTTTTGACTTGCCACTGTCCTCCTGGATCCCAGCCATAGTAAACACACTGAGCAATTTCACTGGAGCCAGTGACCAAAGGTTCCTCACTGCTACTATCTCAGCCAAGGTCTTGGTTAACCCTTGAAGGGTCTACCAGAAAGTGCTTTATCTCTATTTTCCCAGATATCTCCCAAAAAGTGAAATAAGTCTATTTGCTGACTCCTTTTCATCCCAATCTTCCCTTTCCTAACGTTGCCTCCCTATATCCCCCACCTCTCTCCTCCTCACTTCTCCCATCATCACATTTTTCTTCTCCCTTCCCCATCCCCAGACAGAATGTGGCATTTGTGTAAGAAAGCCCTTGCCATGCCACTCCCTGGCCACCCCAACCTGTTCCTCTGGGCCCTGGTGCTGCCTCCTCCCACCACTCTGATGACCTAGCTGCCTTTCACCTCCATCCTGGGCCTGGGCAGCACAGCTGCATGACCCAAGCAAGCAGACCCCATCAGCTGGGGCTGTACTACTTCTCAAGTGCTGACATTTAGGATGCCACACTCCCAGTTTTCACAGAAGCCATGCCTCAGGGTGCCAGCTCCAGCGCAAGTATCTAACATCATATTCGAGTCAACCTCACGGATCTCGCACTCCAGGGGCATGTCTATGCACAGCATTTTTATGGATTAACTGCATGTGAAGTTAGAGCAAGGACATTTATGTGTCAGATTGTAACAAACAAGATCTTCACAATATCCTAATGAATGTCAGAGGTTTTGAGCACCAAAGTCCAACAGGAATTCAAGAGAAATGTTCTCCTTAAAAAAATATGTATAAAACCCCACATAAATTACACTTTTTATTTAGATAATACTGGACTACAAAACCACCCCAATTAAAAAATACAGATTAAATAACTAATCCTCCCCCAACAAAACCTTCCCACCAAGATTAACGGAGTGATGAATAGCATAAAACCACTAATTAAATCAGTGTAACACAGGTATTCTAGAGATACTTTCTGCCTACTCACTGAGGCTTGTGTCTGCTTTGGAGACTCTTTTGTCATGAGAAATAGTTGCTGTTTTAACAGCTAGGTGTTTTTACATCAAATCAGGAAAGAACTTGGTTGTTAGCTAGTTCTGGTATAAATTGTTCTAAAGTTAATGTTTCCAGAAATGATTTGCACATATTCTATTCTCATTATGTGCACTTTGTCACAGCTGGATATAGGTTTCCACTGAACTATTCAGCAGCCA
Organism: Forpus xanthops; assembly: GCA_032466535.1. Classification (NCBI taxonomy): domain Eukaryota; kingdom Metazoa; phylum Chordata; class Aves; order Psittaciformes; family Psittacidae; genus Forpus; species Forpus xanthops. The sequence continues at coordinate 8,673 of JASSUY010039204.1, read as the reverse complement.
CATGAAGACAAGATTTTTTAGACATGTTTCCCTGGAATCACAAGAACACTGAGAATGCTTTTACAGTCAAACCTACTTGTCTATAATGCAATTTTGGCAAAAGACTGAGGAACAAAATCATACAAAATAAGCAAATGCAACACACTCTCAACTCCTTCAGTGCAGAAATATGAACATTCCAAAGGGCTTCAAGACAACCTAACTTTAGGATAATGCAGTCCTGCTCAGTCAGCCCCTACCCTGGCACCAGCACTTAGGCCACCCGTGGGGCTTCACCAGGAGCCAGACCAAGCCACTCATTAGCCATTGAATACTATCCCTGTACTACTCTAATGCTTGATAGTTCTCACCTGTAACACCTCTCAGATCTGGCTCACAGGCCACTGTCCAGCAGGGATAAGCCCCTTCATCACCAAAAAAAACTTCACTTCTATGAATGCAAAGTGCTGGGAAAACCATACCTTTAGTTATTCACGTATCTACACTTGAAAGAAAATAATAATTGAAGAAATTCCTCATTATCAAGGACCATGTTGAAACACATGTGAGCAGAAAGGTAGAGCTTAAGATTGAACTTTGTCTTCAAAACCTGTAATGTCTGTAGTAAGGAAAACAAACAAACAAGCACACAAGCAAACAACAGTGGTGTGACCATTGAATTGCATGTACAGAAATAGTTAAAATCTAAAATACATTAGTAGGCCACATTCAGGCTTCCCAAAACAGCATTCTCTTCCTCTGACACAGACACCAACATACCCGGTGTCACCAGGTTGAGGACCGCACATTAGCATAAAGTAGCAGTAGTGCTCATCAAACTAGAATACAAAGAAGAAGCAAACAAAATGGAAAGCAAATTCCAGGAAAGTAGCTCTTCATGCATTCCTTCAACTGTCTATTTCAGTATTTACATTTCATTATTCCCAAAGTGCTCCAAAAAAGAAAGCTCAAATCCATGCAGCTGCCCAATGATAAACTGCCCGACAGAGAAACCAAGTCAACCCTGCTCCAAGACTTATCTGGGAAAACAGTGCAAATGTGGGAATAGAAAGTGAACGTCTGTCTCCTCTGAAACCTGCCCTGGCAGGACTTACACACAGAGTGGTGTAGATTTCCCTTTCAGCTGAAGTCCCAACACACCTACTGATGAGGACTTTCGAACCTGCACAAAGACCAGCTGGGATATGAACATCTCTGAACCTAGACTGGTATAAAAGAGCACAAAACATGGAAGATTTGGCTGAATTTCCTTCCTTTAAGGACTGAACTACCTCAGAGAGACATCGAGGGCATGCACTGCTACACAATCCCCACCTCCCAAAAAGGAAATGCCTCTCTTCTGGAACAACGATGACAAAATAATCGGAAAAATGCTCCATAAAGCAACAACTTGCCATTACCAGAGGAAAACAACTGATTCCCAAAATTAGGTGCACCCTTTCCCAGATACCTCCAGGTGATAAGGTCCCTTATCTCTACTGAAAACTTCTGGCAAAGCCTTAAGAAACACATTAGACCTCCAGAGTTTCAGATTTCTTTTAAAAGCCATGCTGCCCCCCAGTAGCTGAAGAGGGTTGGGCAGATGCCTGCACCCACACACATAACTACAGTATCTGCAAATGTTTCTGTGGCTATTTATTGCTAAAAGCAGAAATGTGTTTAGAATAACTGCCAATAGTCTTTAGTTTTTGTTGTTGTTATGCTGCAATCTGTTAAAAAAAAAGATTAAAAAAAAAAAAAAACTGAAACTTGGATTTCAAACAAACACATGATCAAATTCCCTTGTGCTGCTAGAGCTGTCTTACATTATTAGACTCTCACTTTTTGCTCTGTGTACATTCATCCCTGCTTACGTTCCTTCAATTCTGTTACTGCTAAGGCAATGCCAATGAACCAGCTGGGTTCACATTCAGGTTTTCAGGCATTACCACAGCTTGCAACATTTTTGGGCCATCAGGCCACTGAGTGTTTTAAGACTTCTCACAGCTTTCCACATACCCTTGCCGTCTACTTTCTAACATAAATCTCTCATCATTTTCTTATTTTTCATGTTCCCAAGGATGAGTTATGGACTAATTTTCATAAGCTGTTGAACCATCAAAGACCCATAGACACATGGGAGGGTATGGTTAGTTATTTATGCTTTATTATCTTTAAGAGCTCATTTAACATTTTTTTCTGTTAATTTCAGGTTCTGTGAACACTTCCCTAAAACTAGGGTCAAATCTGGCCTCACAATATGGCAGGATAAGCAGGAGGTGAGTTAAAAAGGAGCAACTCTTACAAAACTCCACCTACACTTGCTTTATGAAGAACTACAGAACACATGTCACATCAAGAAAGCAAACTCACTGGCTTTTTGGTAATTGAGAGCAGGGTACCGTTGCCTAGCAACTTATCTGATTACCATTTTTTCAAGTATCACATGCACACTTAGATATGTTGCATAATAATGTCTCACTTTTATGCTGCCTGATCCAATGGCAAAAAAAGGGAGGAGGGAGATTCCAAAATTAATGCCTTCAGTCTCTCTCCCGGCAAAAGAGAAAGTACAAGAGAGCAGCTCAAAACCAGGTTGAAACATTGTTATTCCTGAATTTGATCCCTGCCTTTTTCTGGCTTCTGAATGTGCTTAATCAAGCATTTTATTTTATCTACTTGTCTGCAAAATGACACTAAGAATACCAGCCTCACTGAGACACGCTGAAAATTCATTAAAAATAGAGAGATTCTCAGATGAAAGATGCAGCGGAAGTGCTGGTGTTAGCACTTACAACTTTTTAGTACTCCAAACATTTCTAAGCCCTGGTCCAAAGAGTAACAAATTTTAATCATTGGCATGACATTGTCTAGTCCTTGTTTCTCAAAAATGTATCTCAAATCATGAAAACTGCATTTCTCCCATCAGAATGTGACACTCAAAAGAAAAAAAACAAAACACAACCTATTCCCACTGCTCCCCCACAAGGTAGCATACCCCAAGTTGCAGTTGGAGTACTAAGCATTATTGCAGCTCTTGGAACTCTTATCATAAAAATCAGAGGTGAATCAGCATACATGCATATGTGACATTTTTAGAAATTGACATGTTCTGCTTATTGATTTTGTCTTTGAAAAACTAATTATATTCTAGCTAATCTATAAAAGAATGACAGATTTAGTTGCCTCTGTGGTGAGCAGTAATACCTCACAATACAAGCACCAAATTGAGGCACTGTTTCCAAAAAGATATAATCATCTAATAGGAGGAGCTGGAGTCCAGAAGTCAGTTTTTTGCACAAACAGAAATTATATACCAATATAACGTAACCTAATAAACTGCCTACTATATATATATGCACCCAAGTCTTCCGCTGCACAAAATGGGAACAGCTTAAAGCTGCCCAGAGCACTCCTGATCCAATGCTACCCTCTGTCAGCTCAAGCAACTGAAGCTGATGTTTTTAAACTCAGTATCTCATCTCCATGGTAAAGTATTAAGCAGCAAAGGAAAACCAAAAGCCAAGCTCTATATTACTAAGGAATCAAGGAATCATTACATTACCTTCACAGTGGCTCCTCTCTTCAGAGTAGACATTCAAGCATTTTTATAAACTGTGCCCTACATCCTGCAGCTCCTGTGCCAGTCCACTTCCAATTAAAAGCTTAATTGTGAGATCTGCCTTGGAAAGAACTGCTGGATCAAAATAAACCAGATCACATGGTCTCTATCATGCCACTAAGGGAAACTATATACACATCTTGAAAACATGAGAAATCACAAAAAGAAGTAACTCTTCCTCTAGAACTCACTAGGAGCATTCCTAACCATAAACCTCCACTGATACAAAATGCATGGGCCAAAGTGTCCCACATGTTAAGCAAGCCCAACTTTGCAAGGCTGGCAAGCAGAAGAGGAAACAGCCAAACATGCCACAATCATCAAGCACCGCAAGCAGCAAGGTACTACTCTAGGTTACTTAGAGCTCCATACAGACACAGCCCCAAGCAAGATTTCTCAGCCCAGATTAAGCTGGTGGAGCCAAATAAGTTCAACTATCTTCTGTGCACCCATTCTTGGTGAAAAAGTCAAACCAAAACAGATTCCTCATCCCCAAAAGAAACATAGCAGTACACACAGCACTATGCCACAGCTTCCCATACTAAAGAGCTTCATCCTTCAGAAATACTTCATTGTCTCTTTCATGCTTCTGGCAGAGTCAAGGAGAATGAAATGGAAAGGTGCTCCACGGATGTTCTTCATATAGACTACCTTCAATATATGGCACACCTGAGAGCAGAGATCCAGCAAGGAAGGAGTCAAACAGTAGCTTCACTACTCTATGCTACTAACACTTATCAAAAGCTTGGATCTTACACCATGAAAGCAAAACAGCAACATTTGTACTAGGGAAGATTCATTCAGTTGTTTAATCCAGCTTCGACGGAAGCCTGCACAGGCAGGGGAGTTTTGAAATAAGGTTGTGATGAACTCTTGTGCACTGACACTAATACAAATCCAGAGCAAAAGAAATGGTAACATAAAACATCTCTCTCTTTTATGCAATGATTAGACACCTCTTGAACTAGTAACTGACAGGTATTCTTACTCAAGATGTCTACAAACAGATCTCTAAAGTAATCTAGCTTTTATTTAGCCTCTAAGGGCATGTTAAAGAGACGCATGCACCTGCAAAGTCTTCTACACTTGTATCAGCTTGACTGTGAGGTGCAAAGGCTCTGGCTCACACTAGACATTATTGGGTGTATCATTTACAATCAGGAATGTAGCACTCTGACTAAACAGAAAGAGCACGTTGTTCCCAGTTGGCATAGATGTTGGTAATCTGCTCCTGCAGAGCCAAAGCCCTTGCCCAGTCTGGCTTTCTTTCAGGATTCTTTCTGGTTGCCTGCACAACCACCTTACCTAAGAGCTCAGAAACCATCCTGCCTCATGTGCCATCACAGAAATGTGAAAAGCAGATCAGCTTATTTCTGTCATACAAGGCAAACCAGCCCTCTGCTCCCCGACCTAGTCTGCACTGAGCCTGCAAGAGCTGAAGGCAAGCAACACGGTCAGCCAATTGAGAATATGAAACCGGAGAATATGAAAATGCTTACAGGAAGCAGATCTGAAAAGAAAAAGGGTATCGTTTACAAACCCATACCAAGCAAACCACAAGCAGATAATACCTTTCATGTTGGAAAACGTTAGCTACCTAAATGATTAATCTTCTTTCAGAAGTAAGGAAAAATATCATACTTCACTTTTTAAAATAGGCAGGTTCTATTTTGAAAGAGAACTCCCACTAGTATTGTTCAGCTCCATGTCTTTCCTCCAGATCCAACCCAGGAACACCTTTGTTGGACACTGCTTCCCTTGCAACTACACAGGAACACACGTGACACAAAGAATCACATACAAGTCTGCTTAGGTGTCATTTCCGCATCCACAGGACATGGCTCTGGCAATGTGAAAGCCTACCAAGGTATTGCAACTGCCTATAGATGTGGGCAAGCTTCCCACAAAAAGAAGGTGAGTAGTGGGAGCAGAGGCTTTGCCTCCTACTGGCAAACAATTTCTCTAAGTAATTGACCCATTTTCTGCAGAATAATTAGCCCTAGGGAATGAAGCACTGCTGCCCTTTAATTAGTCATGCTGTTACCTCTCGTCTTACCATGTAATAGCAGGCTGCCTGAGCCTGAAAAAAGAAACAAGACAACACAGCAACTTAATTTCATTTTCTTAAACATGGCATTTATTAAAGGTAGTCCAGAAACAAAGAATCCTATGATAGAAATGGCAACAATAAAATTTCCTGTTATTGCTATCATTTCATCGTCAGAACAAGCAGATCTCCCTCATGCCACTACTAAGACTCCTAAACAGATTAGGCTTCTTTTTTTTTCTTTAGAAACTTTCTGGGGACACTTTTTCTTCATCTTCCAGGGTGAAAAACTTCCCGCTGTCAGAAAGTTTAAGAACAGAAGGGACTCTTTGCCCAAAAGCTAGGCAACCTCCTGTACATCACAGTTTATTAAAATTTCATGTGTTTCTTGCAACAGAGCTCAGTAACGGATAAGGACAGAAGTCCTTTAGTTTAAGGAGATTAGGTTTGCATACCATGAATAAAAAAAAAAAGGCACAAAAAATCATGCCAACAGCCAGCATGGTAACTCCAAAACTGGAAATGGACCATTCAAACCAGTCTAACACAGATGACCCTTAGCAACTGACCCCATGCTGCAAAGGAAAGAGAAAACTACAAAGGTTGTGGTAAGTACAATTTTGAGGATACAAACAAGACTTGCTATCAAAGTATGCGATGCACCAAAAAGATGGGGTTTTTAACTCCCCTGGTAAAAGTGCAGTCTTCTCTATGTCTTCCCCACTCCCCCAGACCTTTTCCTTCCTGGCATGCTCAGTCCTCAATTGTGGTTCATTTCTAATGCTTCAGAGGAAGGCAAAAGCTAAATTAATCTGGCTAATTACATTATGAGAGGAAACACCCTTCCTGGACACAATACAGTGACTGTCGGCACCTCTGAAACAATCAAGCTGAGCACAGTTGACCAAATGGACAGGTACTACCAAGACACCCCAAACTAACTTCTCCCCTCCAGAGCCCATGACATGTGAGAATAAGGAGATCCTCAAATTATAAGGCAAAAGGGATCCCTACATCTTCACTTTTTAGGACCTTCTGTATCTTTTTTCAAGGTTAAATTTGCCTTTCATTGCTCGGCACCACATCACATTATGACACCATCAGCAAAACTACAGAGTCCACACTCTCAGGTATCGTTTCCATATGTATGCAGATAGAGGTTACTCTCAACCCACATGTCAATAAACTATCCATAACTCTTGTTACATTTCTATAACCTGCATAAGAACTTCCCACAGGAATGCCAAGGTCTAGACTCCCAACAAAGCAGCTTATTTTCTGCCTCCACCATCGCCCCGCAGTAGAGTGGGAACAGCAGTACTGACCAAGGCTACAGACTACAGATGTGCTGTCAGAGCTTCAGCAAGGGGATATTATGCAGTCACAAGCAGTTCTACCTTGACATCTGCTTGCCCTTCTGTTTCCCTTCAACTAGATGATTACTTTTTCAATATGCTTGTGATCAGAGGACCTTTTTCAATATGCCTGTGATCAGAGGATCTCAAAATGTTTCACAGACATTGAATAAGCTGCATGTAACACTTCTCACCTTTGTTTAGGAAGCTGCTATACCTCCTAGTTAAACAATTCGGAGTTAACCTTGTGTTTCAATTTTACATCTACCTTTGAAATGTTACCCTCCTGTCCCTCAGTTTCCCCTTCTAAAACAGGGGGACACCCATGTTCTTCAGTGGGAAACTCAACACAGAACTATGAAATTTGCAGACATAGGCACAAAGCTCTTCAGGGGGAAAATATCTATTTTCAGTTTAAGTGGACTTAATTCGTCCACAGCAGTGAGCTGTTGTCAGCACACACAGAAAAACTGATATCCCTACATGGAAGAAGTCATACCTGCTCACTGGGACCAGATGCTGGAATAGATCTTCAGAGTGTCTTACTGACTTCCTACAGTGTCTTACTCAGCGTTGGTCATAAGGGGCTACAGGCATTTACAATTCCATGTCAGTAACTCTTCCCCTTTTCTGTTTCCTAATAGAGTTACGGTAATTTTTCTTTTCAAGACTTCCTATTTACCACCGAACAGCAGCAAGCCCCATCTCTAACTGATGCAGTACATATAATAATGCATTAGCATTCCTGGAAGCCACAGAATAAAGCTTTTGGGGCTATCTGTTCTTATAAACCCCCAACACACGGAGCTCTGGCAGTCATGGAGCTCTTACTACCTTGCCTGTGAAAAAATTCAGCTCCTTCAGGGAATGCTTTTTTCCTCAGAATTAAGAGGAAAACAGGACAAACTTGTCAAATAAATGATGTCAGAGAACAATATGAAACATTTCATGTGACATATTTCACTGCTTCTGCTGCGTAATTAGGAGGCTTAACAAGTTTGTGGTTCCCTGAAATTTTTGGACTAAGCGCTGTCTAGGAAGTGCCAGTGTAAGACTCCTGTTCAAAGAGAGCGGGCTGGGCCAGTCTTCCAGCATCCCTGCTCCTAAACATCACAGAGATGATTTTCAAAACCCCAGCACAAGGAATGGGGTTAGGAAGGAATCAAGCCTTTCCATTTTATTACAATTCAGGCCTTTCCAGGCCAAAACTAAACATCTTGAGATTAATCTAAATGAAAAAAAAAAAAAGAGGAAGAAAAAGAAAAAAAAAAAAAAAAAAAAAAAAGAAAACCTTTCATTTTCAGCTGATCGCAATGCCCGGGTCCCTGACCTCCGGGCTTTACACACCCCAGTAATTCACAAGGTTACAGAAAAGTCACTGAGAGGACAGAGGACCACAGCCAGCCCTCATCTCCCAGTCCTGCTCTGCAAAGGCTGGGCTGCTTCAGATCTCTTTCTCCTTTCCTGGAATAAAGTTTTACAGAAACCAATACAAAAAGGGGCTTCAAAAAACTTCATTTTTGCCAGAAAAGGGACACTTTCCAGCGAAAAGCAGCTCCAATTTCAACAACCCTTCCACCCTGCTCCCCAGAGCCCCGAGCACCTCCCGCCTGCTCGCCGCGGGGCTCGGCCGCAGGGACGCCGCTGCCTCAGGCCGCACTGCCCGGCCC
>JASSUY010039203.1:57375-70465 GCA_032466535.1 Forpus xanthops | reverse complement strand
CATCCCTATAGGCCCCCTTCAGATACTGGAAAGCTGCTATGAGGTCTCCACGCAGCCTTCTCTTCTCCAGGCTGAACTGCCCCAACTCTCTCAGCCTGTCTTCATATGGGAGGCTCTTCAGCTCCCTCATCATCCTTGTGGCCCTCCTCTGGACTTGTTCCAACAGTTCCATGTCATTTTGATGTTGAGGACACCATAACTGCACACAATATTCCAAGTGAGGTCTCACGAGAGCAGAGCAGAGGGGTAGGATCACCTCCCTCTATCTGCTGGTCACAGTCCTTTTGATGCAGCCCAGGATACGGTTGGCTTTCTGGGCAGCAAGAGCACACTGCTGGCTCATGTTCGTTCTCTCATCAACCAACACCCCCACGTCCTTCTCCTCAGGGCTGCTCTGAATCTCATCTCCACCCAGTCTGTACCTGTGCCTGGCATTGCTCCTACCCAGGCGGAGGACCTTGCACTTGGCATGGTTAAACTTCATCAGGTTGGCCACAGCCCACCTCACAAGTGTGTCAAGGTCCCTCTGGATGGCATTCCTTCTCTCCGACGTATCAACCAAGCCACAGAGTTTGGTGTCATCAGCAAACTTGCTGAGGGCACACTCAATCCCACTGTCCATGTCACTGACAAAGATGTTGAACAAGACTGGTCCCTTTTTTTGTTTGTAGTCTCACTATCCTTAAATTGACTTCAAATAATTTTGATTATGTTGATTTACTGCATCTTCAGTGTTGCTTGGATATCCCTATAAGTCAGTGCCTATAATAGTCATGTGATTGTGCCTGTTTTCCTAGCTTCTTTTATACCTCTCTCATTCTCCATCTCCTTCCCCTAACAGCTGCCTAATTATTGTCAGCTCCTTATTTATTTTCTGCTAATTTGAGAATGTAATTCTATTATGGTCATGCTGAGCACAGTAAATTTTGCATCTCTCTTGTTCACTGAGTTTATCTACTTGTCTATTTCATCTGCAAGCTATATAATAGTATCTTATGTCAAAAGTTCTTATCATCACACTCTTTGATTTGGTTATCATTTTCATGAGTTCATACTCTCATCTGGTCTTTATGGCCAGAATGATGAATTCCTGAAATGCTGATGAAAACAAAATAAAAAAGGAGGAAATAGATAAATAAATACGGCCATGAGAGACTGGAGAAGGTGTAGAATCAGAGTGGCTGTCCCAGCTGTGCGTTACTACACTGTGCACATCTGTCAGCATTGTCAGTTTATGTAAGTGACTTGTTTTTTTTCACACCTTGCACCCCTTCCCTCTCTGAAGTCCCAGTTCTGTTCTGTGCTTTGTTCGTAAGAAAAATTTAATATACATTTGGCTTCCTAGTTGTGCTGAGTTAGCATGTAGAATGGAGTGCAGAAAGGCTCTGAAAAAGAAGCAATATTGTATTTAGTATGAGATAAAAAGGACAGTGTGAAGATCAGAAAACAAAATTGGTCTTGGGTAGGCCTTTTGCTTAATTTTCATCTTTGCGTTTCCGATTGTTTCTTATCATTTAATAATATGCCATTTTGATTGCAGTGTTTATAATTGAAAGTATTGTGTACATCAGAGGACTTAAACTACCTAAGGAGGGCCTACAGGAAAGCTGGATAGGGGCTTTTCTTATAGAGCAAGTAGTGATAGGACAAGGGGGAATTGCATTAAACCAAAGCAGGAAAGATTTAGATTAGCTGTTAGGAATAAATTCTTCCCTGTGATGGTGGTGAGGCACTGGAATAGGTTGCTCAGAGAAGTTGTGGCTGCCCTACCCCTGGGAGTGTTCAAGGCCAGGCTGGATGAGGTTTTGAGCAATCTGGTCTATTGGAAGACATCCCTTCCAATCCAAACCATTCTATGTTTCTGTGATTCTATGATTGTAATTGTCAGCACAATTAAAACTGTCCAATATTCATCCTGTATCTACAGAACTCCCCTCAGTATCTTGTAAATCCAGTTAAAACTTAGATCTAAGATTTATTCTATGCTTGGTCTGCAGAATCTAGTGCAAATGTTTTTATTTGGGTTGGATTTTGTGGATGTCATGATTGACTAATTTAAAGTAGCTACTTCACCACCTTTTGCAAATCTTCATCAAGTCTTAGTTTTTGTTGTTTTTGTTTAATTTGTTTGTTTGCTTTTTGAACATCTACTAGTAATCTCAGAGATTACTAATTGCCACACCATCCAATTCCAGAAGAGTATAATTCAGTCACTATAGTCTTCAGCTTTTTCAGCTGTTTGAGTTACTTTTTCCTAAATTAGGAACACACCCTACCTTAACTTCCATGGTCCTTTCAAGATTTACCTAATTATACTTCAAGATTTACTTTATTGTATTAACATTTGCTCCTATAAAGGATACACAAACTCCTCTGTTTTTTCTTAGATTTTTATTCATCCTCTAGAGTGGTTATTATTTGTCTCGTGGTTTTAAAATTATCAAAGAAATCAAACAAAAAAAGAAAAGGGATACAATACGGTGAGTCATGGCGTTTGATGATTATTAGGAGAATAACAGCGAACTTTTCATGGTGAACTGAATTCTTACCATTGTCTATTTTTTTAATAACTGTTAAAAAACACAACCCTATATAATCTTATAGTAGCTCTTTATATGAAAATTCATGGTTGTTTTTTCATTCTCTCTTATGTCTGGAGGTTGTGATGACTGTCATGTTTTTCTGTTTATCGTTTTAACATAGAATCATAGAATAGTTAGGGTTGGAAAAGACCTGAAGATCATCTAATTTCAACTCCCCTGCCATGGGCAGGGATACCTCCCACTAAACCATGCCACCCAAGGCTCTGTCCAAACTGGCCTTGCTTTTCAGTCTCATATGGAGCTTTTTATATAAAAAGTTTGCAGCTTCTCTTTGACATAAGGAATCTAATTTTTTTTTTTTAAGTATGCACAGATTGTAAGGAAGAAATTCATTATTAAGTCACTTCCAATGCCCAAGATGGGACTGACCATATATGAGACTATTGGCATTTCTTTCTTGTATTTAGCCTTGTTATTGCACAGTTCTGGGCTCTCCTACCACAAGTGATAGCTGCTTCATCTTGTGTAGTTAAGAAACTGCTAGAGAGATTTATACCCAGCCTAAAAATGATAATTTTGCATATGGGAAGACGCAAGTGGTGCTCTCAGATGGCACATAACTTCTGGTTATTTTGCAAATTTCATCAGTGCTGCATAATAATATCCTGTGGTTTTAATCTACTGTTTCCAATCCATTAAAAAATAACTACAGATTAGTCCACCCATATGCATTTAGTTATAAATTGAGAAGAAGAAAAAGGATTTTTTAATTTTCCTTATTCTGCAAGGGTTTGATCCAGTGGTAGAAGAGTGGGAGGAATATTGCCTTCTTCCTCAAAAATCAAGGCATTTGCAGTGAAATGGGAAAGGAGGAAAGTGGGCAAAGGTAGGAGGAAAGTGGGCAAAGTTTGGAGGAAGAGAAAAGGAAAAGTCATCTGGTTCTCTGGGAGTCAATCACACTCTGAGTGATTGAGTGATTAGATGTGGTTTGTTGCTGCTATAGATAGAACCAAACTCATCCATTTTACAGGTCCGCTAATCCGAACTTTTATTTGGTAAAACTGCTGTGTTTTGTTCTCTTGTGATACGTGTAGGAAAGATAAGTCTAGAATTCGTCTTGCTAAGTATGTACATATGCTATGGTTCATCCTTAGCTTCTTGATGAGCATACAACTACCAGATGTTGTCTGAAGAGTGGCTTGTTGGCAGCTGGGTAGCATGTCCAAGGATTGATTGCTAGGCAGTATAATTTGTCAAAATATATGAGCAATGTTAATGTTACTCTACATCTCATTCTTTTTATCTGCAGTCTTGAAATCATAAGTAATGCAATAAAATTGTAACATCTGAAGGAATGTAGCAAGCTTTGTTGAACTGAATGAAAAAGGCATAAACGAGGATCATCTCTCATGCTTTTAAAACCCAGTTACGGTGTTTTTCTCATTATTCAAATTGCTAGCAGATGTTTCTGCATTTCTCTATAAAATCTCGCAGTTACATGTGAATTATAAAATACTAAGATGATAAAAATATTAGATGTTCAGTTGTTTGTGACACCAGAAGACACTGGCAGAGCAACAAAATATTTACATGATATAAATATAATGCAGCATGTCAGTTCTTGGCATCAAGACCTTGTTTTAAGCAGTGGTTTCTTTTTTGTAAGTTACTGTAGGTTATTTCGTAGGTGATTTTTCTGAGACAAGTTTTGAGTCTTGAACATTGAGGTGTGAAAACAGTGTCTACCCTGAGATGGTGATCCATAAATGTATGTTTATCATAAGGCAAATAGCTATCCTAGTGATGGTTGACCAGTTCCAAGAGTCTATTTGAAAAATCTGTGATTTCAGTGAATGCCGGATTTGTACATGGCATGAAAGTGGCTGTTCTCTTTCTGCAGGGAGAGGTAGCAAGGAATTTTTCCAGCAGAGGTAAATGTGTCTTGTTCTCTGACCTAGGTTCTATTTCATTTCTGGTTTTGGTAAGCTGTACAAAATCTAAAAAATTATTAAGTGCTTTATCACCAGGTTTAATACTAGCTCAGTCTTTTTTCACCAGTCCAACTTGTGCGTTATTGTAGACTTAAACCTGGCATGTTCTTGAAACCAGTGGGTTGTGAATGAAAATACTTTTGTGTTCCTTAAGGTTCAGATAAAGCAGTATTTTAATGTACTTGGGGCTTGTCCAAATATATATCCATAGTTTACATGGTTGGATTTTAAGTGTTTATATCTTCTGGTGTTTTTGTTTTTTTCAGAATTCCTTTCTCATTGCTGGAGTTCAGTCAGGAGAAAATACCTAACCATGACCACTATCAGTTTTTTTGTGAATAAGCAAATTGTACAATTTGCTGTGTAAAAACACTGACAACAAAATATTCCCTCCATTAGGCTCATATCAGAAACATAATTTTTTATTTTTGTTTTCACACTTGAAATCTTTGTTTATGGCATAGACGTCTGCCATCATGAGTGCAGCAATTTCTTTCTCTGTTCTTTCTCTTCTTTCCATCCTAGCAAAAGACTGCAGTGGAAGTCGTGTGTGTTTCCAACACGTAGGCCAGATTTCTTCCTCTTCCTATTCTGGCTTCCAAAATTTTGCCTCAAGTTCAGCAGCTACTTCTCCTCAAGTTTCATCCCATCTCTGCACTTGCAGGTATCCCTTGTTCTTCTCTTTATTCACCCTTTCATGCTACTTAATCTGCCTAGTGTTTTCATTTGACCATAGGTTTATCTGGCACCTTTCTTCCCTCTTCATTTTTGTGCCACTTTAATGCTGCCCTTTGCTGTGTCAAAACTTACTGCTAATAGCAGTATACAGTGCTGTTTTATATGCATAATAAAAAATTTCTTCCTTATATCCTCTTTGAGTTTAAAACCATTATCCCTTATCCTAGTTCAACAGACCCTACTAAAGCATTTGTCCCAATCTTTTGTATAAGCCCTCTGTAAGTATTCAAAGTCTGCAATAAGATCTCCCTGGAACTTTCTCTTCTCCAGGCAGAACAACCCTGACTCTTCTCAGCCTTTCTTCATAGAAGAGCTATTCCATCCCTCTGATCATTTTTGCAGTCCTTCTCTGGACCTGCTCAAACAAGTCTCTGTCTGTCGTGCACTTAACACCCCAGAGCTCAATGCTCCAGATGGGGTCTCGCCAGAGCAGAGGTGGAGAATCACCTCCCTCAACTGGCTTGTTCTGACACAGCCCAGGACACGATTGGCTTTCAGGGCTGCAAATGCACGCTGCTAGCTCATGTCCAGCCTTTCATCCACCAGTACCTCTTGGTCCTTCTCTGCAGGGCTGTTCTCAATCCCTTCATCCCCCAGCCTTTATGGATACTGGGAGTTGCCCTGACTGAGATTCAGAACCTTACACTTGGCCTTATTGAATTTCTCTCTAATTTCTTGCAGGATGAAATATGCAGTCTAACTCATCATCTAAATACTAAGTTTCATCATCCTAAATTTTCACTATGGCTGTTCAGTAGATAAACACATATTATGATCTCAAATGAGACATCCAAATATGTTTTCTGTGTGTTTTGTTCAAGCCATAATCATAAATACTTCCATTTTCTTTTATCTCTGTCTTCAGTAAAGTATCCTTTGTCCATTACTCCCATTCACCAGTATTTACCAAGACTCCTCCTAGTTCTAACCATTGTGGGCTGATGGAAGTGTGATTTTATTAGACATGGCAGTTTGTCTGCCTGACAATACCACCAGAGGTGAACCTGTCATGAATGTCTACACCAAAAAGTATTGCTCAAAGGGCTTTTTGTCACATTACTTGGCACTTGCTCATGAACTATGACTAGCATTGCCTCTTAAAACACTATGTATGTTTATTTTATAAGCCATATGGCCCATACTGGCCTAGTGTTGTATAGGTGTGAATGAAAGTCTGGATAGACTTAATTACTTTGGACTTCTGAGCTTTACAGTGAAAAGTTTCCCTGGTAATGTAATTACTGTATCGTGGTTTATATAATTTATCCCTATGTTCCCTGGTTATTTCTAGATTTTTTTTCCCCTCTCTTTCCTTTGAAAAATGATGTTTTTAGGGGAAAAAGAAACAAAAAACCTACCTACCTAAATAATTAGTTCTGCAAAACTATTGCTGTGAATAGTATACCTAGAATCAGATTTTAAATATGTGGCTGTTTGGAGCTGAGAATTTTCACCTAAGAGTTTTGCTAATGGATCCCTGGAAGCCTGTGAATACGTATCTTTCTACTATTGTGGGAACTTTGCAGAGTAGTTAATGGAATCTGAATTAGTAATCTTTACTAATGAGTTAGACCCTTTTCCCTTTGTATTCCCTTTAACACTTTGTAGCTGTTAAAAATGGTATGTGTACAAAGCAGCAGGTAATAACCTTTCAGACAAGTAAAAGATTTAAACATGGCTAGGCTACCCATTACCCTTCATAAGATCTCTGGCTCAGTGAATGATGACTGTGGCAAGCATGACACATGGTAAACAACATTAATCTTCTATGAGCACAATTTTCCTGATTTTTAAATTTTACCTTATTAAAATATTTTACTGTAGTTCTATGGTAGTTTCTCAAAGAAGTAGCAACTAAATTCCTGGGTGGCTGTTTTTGGAAAAGTAATGCATGAATTATTCTTGGAGGATGATGCAGCCTGGGTGTTCAAAATACAATGCAGGTCTGTCTTTTGTGTGCCCTTAATCTGAAACTGGGTAATGCGTCAGTATACATTGTCTTATTAGTCTGCTGTTTGATAAATAACCATATAGACTTCTTAGTGATGCATTTTTGTAAGCTTTTTGTCTGACAATCAGCAATTAAAATAGCATTAGATAACATGCACATAATCATCATATAAACCATGCAGAGATTGCAGATTCTTTCTTCTGACATAAACATTCCATCTGTGAAAACGATGCAATGTAATATAAAGAAATGAGAAAACAGGAACATACCAAGGAATGTACACACAAGCATGTTTCTTAGCTTAATTTAAATGAACCCATGCATAAACCAAGAGAGTCTGAAGATGGCTGTGAGCTCTATCCTGATTTTTACCTTACAACATACTGAAAAATGATCTGTGATGCTAAAAGGTGGTTATTTTTGGCAACCTATATCAATTTCCTATTCACACAGCAACTGGTGGCAACTAAAAATAATCCTGGTTTAGTACCAGCCAAGAATCTGGTCACATTTGGCACACGCAGAACATGCACACATAAAATTTAAGATCCCTTCTTCTGCTGTTTCATTCGAGCCACTCATCAAGCTTCATTTGCTGCCATTTGAAAGCTATTGAAAAGCCATTAACCGGCAGGACTGTTGAGAGCCGCAGTGCAGCAGCACACCTCAGTGCTGGAAGAATGTGGCTGCAAGTGCACACCAATTAGATCTTTCTATTCCTGGGGATGTGGGATTAGGAGCTGTGTCAATCAATTGTGCTACAATAGCACGTGCAGTAGTCATGGTTCAAGATGCACAGAGGTTTATCTTAACTCCAGCAGTCGGGTGAGAATGACTTGGAAGCCTCTGCAAGATCCTGGAATGGAAACTACATTGAATAATGTATTCTGAGGTATACTGGATACCTGAGGAAGGGCTCTAAATAATGCATTTTCTGGGCATGACAGTTGTAGCAGAAGAGAATGCTGAAACCTGTAGCAAGACTACAGCCTGAGATGAAAGAATGTCTCATTACCATTTTATCAAATGCTGTAAGTAACAAAATTGCTATTTTGATTTTAAAACTGTCTTTTTCATTTTCTGAGGTGTGTCTTTTCAATGCATATGCAAAAAATCAAAGGCAGATGCTGCATGATGTCAATGTGGTAGTCAGAAAGGGGAGTTGTTACTTTGCATGTGAAAATGCAGGCAGAGCACAGTGTCTTTTTCTCCTCTGTTCAGAGACAGCTTCATTGTGTGATAAAGCTCTTATTCTGAAGTTCATGCTGATCAGCTCTTAAAAGTTATGTTTAAATTAATCACCAAACAAAATTATATTAAAAAAAAAGGTTAACATGTCATCCATAGCATTATGTTAAAGGCGCCTGTCAGGATAACCTTGGACATGGCTCTTACACTTTAAGATGGTAACAAAAATGAGGTTAGCTTCATAATTACGAGCACATCTCATAATCTATTGTAAATCAAATGCTTGTATCTCCTCCTTAGCAGAATATTTAGCTATTTGGTGTGACAGACTTAAAAGATAATAATGAACTTTTAACCTTGAATCATGCAAGCTATCTCCTTAAAGAATGACATTTGGATCTATGCTACATTTATTTGCAGAGCAAATTCTTAGCAGCATTTTCTTTTGGCTTGCCTATCACAGCAGTTTTCCTAGCTGCACATTTTTCAAGCTTTCTGGGTTTGCCTTTCAATGAAGGCATCCAGGGTCTGAGTGAAAATTGGTTGTTTTACATCAGCTAATTGAATTATTATGTAGATGCTTGTTTGGACAGTGGGTAGCAGTTTGTTAACCATGGATATTTTTTTACTGCAGGACTTGGTAAACTTCAGATATCTAGTGATTATGTCACTGTTTTTACATGACAGATAGTGGATTGCTCTAAAAGGCTTTCTTTAATGACTGAAGTGTACCAAAGACATTTCTGAAACTATTTTTTAAATACTGTGTTATGTTTAAGAAACAAGTTCCTTGATCTTTAATGTGACATTAAGGTGCCCTGGAGGTATTTTAGTAATTCAAGGAAAAATAATTTCTGAGGGTTTCCTCTTCTTTGGGTTCAGTGGGACTTGTGCAGGGAACTGCTTTTGATACTGGTGAGAGTTACAAGCTTAAATTCCCTGTTCATGTGGAGAAGCACAGATTAGCTTTACTGCATAGTTTTAGAGGTGCATTCTAAGAATAAGTCTTTGAACTTCTTATGAGATTTGATAAATGCAAATGAGGAATTTGGGGCATGATAACTATCTTGAAGATGTCAGAAAAGTATTGTTCAGTTTTTATTCACTTTGGAATTGCTTTCTTAAACTGAAATTGCAACGAATCTATATAGACCTATGTGTGTCTGGTAGCATGTTAAACATGTAACTCTACAATGAAACTATACGTTCCTTAATTGGAAAGAGATGAGAATGACTATGGGTTTCTCTCATTAAAAACGAAGCAAATGATGATTAATTGGAATGCTTACTGCATTGGTTAGAGGGCATGAATGAAGGACTAAAGCATAGCAGAAGGAAAGGTGAATGCGTGACTTCAGCTTTGGCAATATTATTTCCTTTTTTTTTTCCAAATTTGGAATTTTGTAATTGGTGATTTCTCGATAAATTAGGGTACTTTACCACGTGGCACTTTTCCTTCCAAGTAATGTGCTTTAGAAGACAGTAGCCCTTGCTGGCTGTAGCTTGCCAGAAGGGCTTTTTACTGCCTGTGCTTCTCCATACAGAGTAGGCGAAAGTGCTTACATGTCCACAAGTAATTAAGGAAAGAGAAATACTTCCTCTGTGGTCCTCCTGAGTGTTACTGTTTGACTTAACATGCCAATAGCGTTGCTAGTGTTTGTGTTTGGCTGACAGCTGGGATCAGATATGGGCCAGGGCTTCCTGCAGGGGTGACAGCACCAATGATCTTATGAGGTCTGCTGAGAGCAACTGAGCCTTGTAGATGTTGGAATTTGACTTTTCACACCCCACTTTGTTTTTAGTCCATTTCACTAATGATTTCTTTATCAGAAAGGAAAAACTTGGGACCAGAGGATGTGTGTTTGCAGAGTGCTGTCTCTTGGTCTGCTCTGGGGAGAGAAGCATCTAAAAGGTATAAATTAATGGCGCTTTAAAGCTAGTATTTTATGAACTGTAGTGCTATGTGCCTGGCCATTGAAAGTACTTGCACTTTGGTTTTAAACTCTGCAGAGATTAAGTGTCAAGATCTGAGTTTAGAAAGGCTGTAGCTTTCTCCTACGTTGTTAGTACAGTTTTACTAATATTTCACCTTTTCAGTGCACTGCTCCCACTAGGAGGCTGCAAAAATGAGATATGTCACCATCTTCTCGTAGAATCTTTCAGGTTGGAAAGATCCAACCTTGAGAGGTCTCTTGTCCACCCTCTCGCTCCAAGCAGGGGCAGCTGTGTAGTCAGGCCAGGTTATCTGGGGCCATGCCCAGTAAGGTCTTTCATCCCAGTCATACTCTGGAATAAGATAAGGCCTGCTGCAGTCGTCGTCATGTAGTCTGTTGGCAGCAATTAAAGCACAAGCACGTGTCTGCCTGTTTGAGTAGCTCCTCTTGTCACTGCTGGTGCCCATCTCCTTTTATCAGCCAAGTATCTCTGCTGAGAGATGTCCCTGCTTATGCTAGTAGCTGCTTGCCAATCAACTAGTGCATGCTATTTAGAAGAGAGAACAATGGTACGTAGGAGAATACCATGTTATCTGCCAACTGCTGGGTACTGTTTTATTTCAGTGATTTGTGTGACAGACTGTACAAATAAATGTAATTTTGCAAATTAGGCAGCACCTTGCTGCTGTCTTCTCTCCCTTGTATATCTAGTTATGACATAAATAACATCATTTACATGTTATGGCGGTGCTTTTCCAACTGTGCTCTGGACTTCCTCTGAGGGATCTGCAGAATTAACTAAGAAAAATAGTACTTCAGTCAGGAGGCTGATATTCTTTACTCTAGAGTCTGCTTTCTGGTGCAAATGCTGTAGAGGTGCATAGATGCAAACAGAATTAAAACCTTGCTAAGGAGTTATAGTCATGCCAGTTGCAAGTCTGAGCCAAATGAATTTATCCAAATATTAGGATCATCAAATCTGAACATAAGAGTCTACCTCCATTCTTTCTGGATTATCTTCATTTCTGATTCCTTTATCTCCTTTGTGTGAATTATGAAACACTGAATTGTGCTTTGTTAGAAACCAATGCTTACAGAGATATGGGATTGAAATACTAATTAGGTGTTTATTGGTGAATTTAATTCAAGTTTTGAAAAGATACAAAGCAATTTCAGTCTTCTCTCCAACATCTAGCCCTTATTACCTTCAGCATCTGAATACATGGCAAGGATTGTTCACAAAGAAAATTAATTAAGGTAGGAGATGCACTGAAAGATTTAAATTTTGGTGTATCCCTTTTTGATATCTTGAAGTCTGTACTGATTTATTCCTTCTCTTTCCTGCCTCCTAACCATAGTAATAAAAAAAGTCCTTATATGATGTCTGTCTTTCCTTATACTAAAAAACCTGTCTTGACTTTAGTCCGCAATGCCAGAGACTTCAGTCATACATGTCTTGAAAGGCCAAAGCCAGCAGTAATGTGCTTGCAGATGTCATTTTCAGTATTTTTCACACTAATACACAGATTTTAAATAAACTTACTGTCATATTTATGAACAAAATAAGAGTAAATTCTATGGCTTGTTATGATTTGCATTTTATTTAATTTTATCCTATTTTTCTGCAGCTTGCAATTTCATTGCATTTTTTTTTCAGTAAGATTATTAACCACTAGAACTCTCAGCATAGTTGGATGAGTGTTTCACCCATGCTGTTGTCTGTCCCTTTTCACCAGGCATTAGTATGTTGTAGGGTACTTTGAAGAAAAGAGAAATATCATCCCAAACTTTTGTATAGCAGATTAAATTCAGTCTATGTTGTTTTCCCAAGGGATTCAGCCCTTCTCACATCATCCAGTCTTCTGAGGCTCCAGATGTGCTACAGCAATTGCTCTACGTGAACCTAGTACAGCTTGGAAAGGTTTCAGGGAAGATGTGACATGATACATTAGTTTTTGTTCACAGAAGATAGGGACTTGAACTTGTTTCTCCTGTGGATGCAGAAGCAATACTGTGGGTGAAACGTGATACCTTTCTGTCAGCTTTTGTATTGTGAGACAGCCTGGGAAAATTTCATCTGTATTTCAACAGAGTGAGTTGCTGTAGCTTACATTAAATAAGAAGAGAAGAGCTTGATAAGAGAAAATGGAGACCCCTACTTGATCTGCAATACAGGAATCTTTGGCATCTATGGCAGTGTGTATTTATGATGTCCCATGTAACAGTAGCGCATAGGTACTCTGTCACACAGGACAGTTAGTGATGACAGAACTAGCAAAGTCTTTGAAGTATTTTCTCCTTTGCCTGACCAGGATTTCTTTTATTCCAGAAATGGACAAGAGGTAGTATTCATTTATTTAGTTCATTTTATGGTGTTCCAGAGAATTCTCATATCCTCTCAGACATATCTTCTGCCTCAAGGCATAACAGTAAAAGTTATGCAAGTGATAGGAAGGAGAGCTGTAAACAGAAGCAGGATATCTGTGCCAGTCCTTACTCAACAGCCATCCTTTAAGTTGGTATTTCATGATAGTGTCAGCTGACTCTTCATGTAATGGTTTATTTCTGTAATAAGAGAGCTAAGTACAACATGGCTGCAGAGAAAACTTTTTCCTGGTGTGTGCTTCGGACTCTGTGAGCTATGGCATAAGGTTAAGGTTATTACTGACATAGAATCATAGAATAGCTAGGGTTGGAAAGGACCTTAAGATCATCTAGTTCCAACCCCCCTGCTATGGGCAGGGA
>JASSUY010039203.1:38546-53457 GCA_032466535.1 Forpus xanthops | reverse complement strand
AGGTAGATGACATCAACTGCTCTACCCCTGTCCATCAGTTCTGTAGCCCCATCATAGAAGGCCACCAGATTGGTCTGTTGGAATTTCCCCTTAGTGAAGCCATGGTGTAATAGTATGTGTAAATCATACAGATAGTTGTGAAAGTAAATTTCTTAAGGCAGTCTAAATGATATACTTAATTCCTCCAATTTATCCAATGAATATATAGATTTATTGCTGTTTTGAGAGACACTTTTTCTGTCTTGTGAGCAGTGATGTTGAAGCTGCAATACTTTTTTTGATTTCTGCTTTCGTTTCTTCAGTAGTTTTGAAGCATCTTTTGTGTTTGTGTAGTTATTTTCTCTGTGAAGGAACTTGAACTGTCATGTAGATAGGGAGCCCATCCATTGACACTATGCTTTTTTTCAGCTTGTCAAGTGAAATGAAGTTGTTCAGTTTCTTCCTCCTCTTTTTCACACAAATAATCAACTGAATCTCCCTATTTTAACTTAATCCAGAAGTGATATTACTATGCATGTTCACAAGCAAGTATTACAGTGATTCTCTGCACCCTTTTTATGTTCTGTGAGCCCATACAGCTATATTACATGACCATAAGTATGATGCTAGATGGTAGACTGTGGAAGATGACCTTAACAGACTGTCGTAAACTGTGCTGTCAGGGCAGCTGCTGAGCTTGCTTTAGTTCCACTTATGCATGAAGCTCCAGCTCAGACTAGCAACCATCCTTGCTAATCTAGCTGTAGCCCAGGCTTACCTAGGACATACCCAGTAACTGTACCCCCAGTGCAAGGGAGAGAAGGCTTTCAGATGCCAGTGGTGTATTCTTCCCAGTTAGTTCTTTACTTTACTGGAGGGTTGTCTTTGCAGAACTTTGCAGGGCCATTCAGAGAGATGCCAGAGCTAGAGTGAGCTGCCCTGAGTGCCAGAAACATTGAACTGCTGTGCCCACAGTGGTGCTTTTGTGTGGCTATCTATCCAGTACACCAAAAAAGTAATCTTGTGGTCTTACCTGTTAATCTCATCCATGTGTGTTATTTTTGTCTTGGTTCTCTGCCTAAGTTTACACTATATTAAATTCATTTTTATTCTTCCAAATTCCCTTCCTTTTTATGTTACATAACCTTTTTTTTTCCTTTTCGCCCTTCAAATTTCTGTTGTCTTTCTTTAGTCACTGCTTAGCTAAGCTATGCATAGCTAATTCTTTTCATCTTTTTCATAAATCAGTCCCTCAGGCCTCAGAACCATTTGTGGTATTTTCTTTTGAACTGCTCCAATTTGTCTGTCTAAAATTGGATGCAGTATTCCAGATAAGTTGCCTTTCTGCATAGAGGAGAAGGGCCTGTTTCCAATCCTTTTGCTATTTGAAAACTGAGATGGCAATCCCTTAATGTACTCTGAACAGTGACCAAAGGCCTATACATTAGCTTTGCTGCAGAATTTTTGTTAGCGATATACCCTAAACTAGTTTTCCATCTGCTTTTACTTTACATTAATGTCTGTAAATTATTAGATTGCCTATAGAACCGCAGTCCACTTGGCACAGCATTTTCTTTCCTGTGTGCTTGCCAGTCCTTATATTTAGGTCTATGAACCACTGTTTCCCTTTTGGCTTTTGACTATTTGTGATGCATGGTACTGAATATCCTCTTTGTCTTGATCCACATATACTTTTTCTTTTTTTTTTTTTTTTAACTAAATTTGCAGAATGAAGGCTTTTGCATATTTTGGTTTTTGCATTTTTCTTTTGTGTTTTGTGTAATTTTCGTCTGGTGTATGCCTCTTGATCCGTGGCATATTTACAGCTGAAATAGTGATACCTGAGAATGCCTGTGATGAAAAATCTGCCCAGCTTTTGAAACAATCTGGATTTTTTTTTTTTTTTGTGTCTTTGTTTAAGTGTTAATTTACAGTAAAGTGGTTGGTTGATTCTCCTGCTCTTCAACTTTCACAGTACCTTTGAGGCACAACGACTGATTTTTGGCTTCTTCTCACTATGCACCTAAGTGTTAATTCATTCACCCTTCAAAGTTAGAGATTTACAAGTATGGGCAATGGTATTAGTGGTTTTCATTGCACATTGTGATCGCACTGTCCTTTCTCTGTGTAACAATCCCTTTATATAGCACTGTCATGGCAGGAGGAATTTTCCCCTGCATCTATTCCTAGATCACATCCTCCCCTGCTCTCTGTCCTGCGTGTGAAAGTGTGGACTAGAGATGAATGTATTACTACCTCTCCATTTACTGAACTGGGAGGAAATAAGTCTTACCTTCACAGCTTAGTTGCAACTTAAGTTTTGCACTGCAGCCAAATAAAGACAGCCAGGTCTGTGCAAGGACTGAAAGGGGGATTTTTTTTTTTAGGAGACTTCCCTGCTCTTCCTTCTTGTCTCTTTCTCTTTTGTTGTCGTTTGGCAAACCCAGATCTTCTTCGCTGTCACTGAACTTTCTGATTTGGAGCTTCTTGAGTTTTATTTGGTGTTGATGTGATTTATAGCAAATTGGATTATTAAAATATGACTAAATATGCTAATGTTATTTTCTCAAAAGCTTTGTGAGTTTCAAGCCTTAATAGGTGCTTTATATTAATTAAACAAATATACATTATTGCTTCTGAAAATCCTAAATAATGAATGACATAAATTCATACATCCAGAAGTGAACAAAACATTATATGGATTAGCTCAAACAGCCAATTTTGATTTTCTTCTTAGTTCTCGATGTAGATCTTAAAGAAAAAAGCGTCATTTTGACTCAGATGACTGCTGCTTTCTTATTACTATAAACTTGCCCCTCAGATCCTGACATGGAGGCTTAAAATACTTATTTTAAAAAAAAAAATAAAAAAAAATACATACTTTAGGAACAGTATTTTTTTTTTTTGGGGGGTGGGAATGGGAGAAACATATAAGCATATTTTGCTTTGATTTTCTTCAGAAAACAATCTCTGTGTAATTGTTACTTGTGTGTGTGCATGTATATCTTTTATTTCCTCTCATAATTTCCAGACCCGTTACCTGATGTTATTTAGCTTGCTGGCTAATTTTTCAGCAGTTCCAACTAGCCCTCTCTGTGGCAGAGGCTACAGAAGGAATCTAGAGACCTCTCCCAACAGGGTGGTTGAAACTCATCCAAATTATGTGTTCTATGCCCTGCCCAATCTACAGACTATTTCAAAAGACTTTGTAGCCTCAAATACTGTTCCCTGCCTATGCATACTCTCCTACTACTTACTAGAACATATACAAACACCTTTGGTTTTATACTGTAAAATTCCTTTCTGCTGTGTTGGAGTGTAGTCTCCACTTCTGACACTGAAATTTAGAAGGCACAAAAGAAGATAATTATGTGTTACAGCACAACAGCATAGTGTGATAATCACAGGAGGATCTGAACCATGTGCTATGCAGTCTAGATATGTTTTTTTTTTGTTCTTATAGTCAAGAAATGCAGCAGTTAGTGTTTTTTGGCTTATTGTCTGGACATTAGGAGTGTTTGGAGATGGTATAGTACAGCCCTGAATCCACATTGAGAGTTGGCTTTCATGTCCTAAAGGCTTAATTATCTGGTATATTATATGAGAAGAGATGGATGAGTTAATGTGTTTTACTAATCTTGGATGGTATGCAGTCTGTACAGTTAGACTCCAGTGCTCCAGAGCACACAATGGTGGTTTAGTTTTAGGTTTTGATGTTTGTGTGAGAGCTTACTTGAATTATGCTGTGGTTTGTGGGAATCCAGACTGCACCTTTGTCTCATCCTCCAAGGGAGTATAGGAGGATGACAGCAGTAGAGATAATATGAAGTTAGCAGCTCTACCAAAAGAAACAGTATGACATGGAGCAGTGTCTGTTCATTTTTGCTTCTGTTCTTGTAGTTTCTAGATGTGATCCACAGATTAGGACTCTGGGAGATACACAGCTCCTGTCAGACTGTTCAGACCTGTGACTTCCCGGTGCTTCAAGGCAGGCAGAAGGAAATTTTTTTTTTTTTTGTATAAATGGGAAGAACCCCTTATGCATGTGTAAACCTGTGCTTTATTACTCTGAAGGCTGATGCATGGGCAGGCAATTTGGCTGTGTTTATTGAATAGGCTGGCACACAGTTAATACTTTTACGTAGAACATAAAATATCCATACGTTACAGACTGCTACATGACATAAATCACAAATGACAATGCAGAGCCCTCTGTTATATTGAATTCATTATTATTCAGGCTCTCTTCTATCACTCTGAAAGACAAGATCCCAAATTGGTAGATTCTTTGATTTAAATATAATATATTTTTAGAGAATGCTGCTGTAACTTCACTGAATTGCTGATAGATAGATAATAGAGTCTATTAGAAAGCCTGTAGAGTTGATTAATAGTGTCTGATAAGTAACTTTTCATTGGTATCAAGCTGAAAATTGATTGCAGTTGTGACTGCTTACCAGTCTAGTCACATAGAAAGGCTCTCAAAGAGCAGCATACAGGAGTAGGGCTTTATAAGAGGATGGTTGCTTGAATGTGGTTAGGATGGCTCTTCAGTACAGAGTTGGGTGTTAAACAGAAAATGAGGAAGCTTTGCATATCCTGTCATTTAAGAGCCCCACCTTTGTAATTATGCCCAAAAGAAGCTTTCTGGAGCCAGGAACAGGAGAAGCACATCAGCTCCTTTATTGAAATGTAACTTGTTCTCAGAAGACTTGGCATCAATTGAATTCTTTACATTCTTTACAAGGTAAATAGTTTATGTTGTTCTCTTATGATTATTTGCTTGTGGGGTGGGGAACCAAGAAAAGAGAAAAGGATTAGGTCCATCACTGCAGTAAGCAGACCACTGCTGACCTGATGAAAACACTTTAGCTGTTAAAATCAGGCTGAGTGGTTACAAGCATTGTGCTTCAGTTACAGCTTAATAAATGCAATGGAGAGGCTGTTCAAATGTTAAGTAATTTTTCCTGTGCTGAGCAAGCGATTTCCAAATCCAAGTATTTTATACAGACCTTAACACTGCAATTTGAAATGGATTGAAATTAATCTAGCCCTTTCTATGGGTAAGAAGTATTTTTGTAACTGGAAGATCAGTAGACAACACATAATTTGATTTCTGAAGAAGGCACCTCTAAAAAAATACATTGATCTGTGGTCCAGACACTGTAATTTCAGTTAGCCTTTTGTATTTGTATCACTGATTCCATATGGCATTCATTTCAGCTGCATTAATACTAATAAATCTAAATTTCTAATTAAATATAATAAATTTAAATAATATGCATTGTTGGTAGCAGAAGATCATCATGTATACTAACGTAATTACGTACAACAGCAAAGCATGTTATTAAAAGGGTCAGAGTTCTAATTTCTGGTCTGATTTCTGTTATCAAACTTGTGGTGTAAATTAATGCAGCCTTTGGAACTGGATGAACCTGTGCAGATTTACACCCTCTGTGTATCTGGTTCTCTTAAGTGCCAAAGCACTTGCTGCTCACTGCATTCTTTTCCCACATATCTTTGTTAGTGCTGTGAATATGCCTAGATACCCAGCTTTGAAAGTGTCGTGTAATAGTTCAGAATTTATTAATTTTTTTGTGTGTTTTTTGTTTGTCTTTCTCTTTTTTTTTTCATTTAATGAATGCTAATCTATTTAACAGTTCACTGAAGTTGTTGAAATTTTCAAGTACTTTATTTTTCTGAAATTCAGGATGGTTTCAGGTATCTTAATTAGACTGTAGGTGTTTAATTGTAGGTATGAAGAGGGGCTGATACCATATGTTTAGCAAGAACAGACCAAGATTGGAGCTGAAGTGTCAAAGGACCCAAGCTAAACTCAGTGTATGTTTCAGAGAGATTTTTGCCCTTTTTCCTTCAATACAATCAAGATGCTTAAAGAATATTGTTTAGATAGCAGTCTCATGTAGATATATTCTCAAAATCTTAAATTGACATTTTTCCTGGTAATTTAAGCCTCATATATTTTTTTTTCTGTGCTCTAAAGACCATAGTCCTTCAAATACATCAAAGATTAATTATTCATTGTTTAAAATATCATCAAAATCAACATGAATGTTTACAAAAATAGAGGTAAGCATGTGTCTTGTGTTTGTAATTTTGCAGTTTTAAATATTATGCACCATAATTCTATGTCACCTTATTTGAGATGCTTGCTGCATTAGGCAGTGTCAGCAGTCTGGTTGTGTGTGTGCCTTTGATGAAGAGACAAGTGTTTTAGCTTGCTGTATTTTGCAAAACGCACTATTCCCAGGGTCCAGGATTGCTTACTTTTCTGAGTCACAACATGTATTTGTACTGCATGAGAAGTCAAAACACAGTATGTATGAGCACAGTTGCAAACTTTATTGTAGTGCCTGTGTGAACATGTATAATAGGCATACAGCTTTACATTCTGGAAATGCCTCCTTGACATGTCATCCAGGTTAGACAGAAGTGTAGTTACTGCCAGGCAGTGTGAATTACTTTCTGAGGTGTAGTTGTTTTACGAGGACTAGACTCCCAATTTAAATGCTAGAGCAAGTGACTAAGGTGACATAAGCTATAAAGAAATGGAAGTATAAAGTTCTAACAGTGTGGTTTCTGTAAAGAAATATGGCAAAAATGTTTTTACATGCTGTTAAGTTACTCAGGCCAAATCACCTGCAGGATATGGAAGAAAAAGGCTGTAATAATCACATTCTTCCTCTCTGTTTATGGCACATCATCCTTCCCAAGCTCTTCATGTTGTTCAGGAACTAGTGCTTATAGTGCCACAAAATAATCCTGCTCACCTTTGCAGTGAGAACCAGTGACAATTCAAAGTGAGCAGTTCCTCTTTACTCAGAAATTTCTTGTACTGAAACCAAACTCATAATTTATGTTGTACTGCAATTGGCACTGTGTCCAATTGTGAGTAAATTGCTACAATTTTTATGAACGGGTTGTTTTGTAGCAGTTTCTTTTCTAGTAATTCTGGGTGGACCCAGTCAGTAAAGCAGCTCTACAGCAGCAAGCATCCTTGAAACATTTTCTTTTTTCCCTTTTAGTTGCAGTGGTAATGAATTCTTTTGTCCTATGCTAGTTAATAACTAATGTGATAAAGGGATCTCTGGTTTTGATATTTCAGTGTTTCATAAGGGCTTTTATATTGTGTACTTATACAGAAGATGCAGACCTTAAAACCAGATGCTACCTACAGTTGTGCTTATTCTAGTCATTTTGGTCTGGGGCATCTCATTAAATAAATAATAAATACTCTGGTAAACTTTTTCAGTGCTTTGATGGAGACACTGCTAATGAATTATCCAGTGCAATAAACCATGACAGTCACAGCAACTTTATCAAATCACTGTACGTAACTGTAATTTGTTATAGACTGAAGCAAGAACCACATGAAATAATCTTCAAATATGGTATCTTAAGTAATGAGATGTAATCTCTTATGCAGATTGATTCAGAAGGCAACCTTTTTCCGTACCCACAAACCTTTTCTCATGTTACCACACTGCCTCCTGACTAGCATACTCAAAACCAGTTCTGGCTGAGATGTTTTCCATATATCTTCTGCTATTTGAATGGGTCCCATACAGGGTTCTTGTGCAAGTTTGGTATGCTGTTTGTGCTATTTTCTCATATGCAGAAAAGGAGGAACAGACCTGCTACACATGTTACACATTAGGAGGCTTTTAACAGCTTTGCTTTCAAGCCTGGCTGTAGCTGAGTTGTCAGTCTCTAAACAGGAACAGTTTACACCTGCCTAATAAAGTTGTGGATTTTAGCAGCTATTTTTTCAGGAAGGTCATCTTTACAGTTGAAGATGTGGCTGCTTTTTGGCAGTGCTCAATTAGGACATAGTGGTTGGCATACTTTGAATGATACAGTACAATCCTGAGGATTGGGCTAACAGAAACTTTGAGCAATTCAGCAGAGGAAGTACATATCTTCATGCCTGAGACAGACTAATCCTATGCATACATACAGGCTGGGAACTGTCTGACTTGATCTGCAGCCCTGTTGAAGAGGATGCAGGGGTTACAGTGGACACAAAGTTGAATTGGAGCCAGCCCTGCACGCTGGCTTTAAATAAGGCAAACTACATAGTGGGCTGTAGTAGGAGCACTGTGGCCAATAGACTTAGGGAAATCATTGCCTGCTTGTACTTGGGACTAGTGAAACTACATCTGCAAGTATGTGTGTAGTCTTGGTCCCACTCAGTGTAAAATCAACATTGAGGAAGTGCAGTGAGGGCAGCAGAAGGCTACCAGGAAAATTACGTAAATGACAAAGCTGAACTCTTCTTGGTAGTGACAGTAGTAACCAAAGATAAGGGCCACTGAAAAAAATGAAAGTGTTTTTGATAGGAGGCAACACTGGAACAGGTTACTCAGAGAACTTGGAGAATCAGTTGACAGAGGTTTTCAGGACTCTGCTACATAAGACATGGTTAACTGATCTGATGTTACTGATTAACCCCCTCCTCAAAAATGGCACAATGTGATCCCCAAAATTTCCTCCAGAAGCATGTCTATAACCCTTCTGGGTTTGAGCCCGTCTCTGTTGGGGTAATAACTATTTAACTCTGCCACTTATGCCGCTGGCAGTTCCCCATGCTCAGTAGGCCATCACTCAGGGCAGAAATCTGCTTGGTTCAAAAACTGGGACTGAATGTTACATGCCTTAATGATTAGCATCTGAAATATTAATTCAGAGTTTGCCTTTGTCTGCATCTGTACTATGTTGTTTAATCCAGGCTTAAACTAACAAGGCTGCTGACCTGTAGCTATTATATCCATAGTCAGGTACAGATCTCATCTGAGATGTATCAGGTTCCAGATTTTCTGAGAGAGAAAAATCCCATATGCAGCTTATTGCCTCTCATCTGAGACCAGTGTCTAAGTGCATTAAGAGTCTTCAGTCTGCCTGAATTGTTTGGCTCTGGCTACACATACTGGAAATCACTATGTGAGACCAGTTCTGGCAGTCAAGTACTGTCCTTCATGGAGCAAATAGACAGACACTCATGCAGGCTGAAAGTCACTCCAGTCGAGAGACAAAGGATTCTAAGCCAGCCACATCCCTTCTGAAACTGGAAGCTGGCTGTATGAACTCATCTTTACCATGCTTTATTTGACTAAGTCATTAAGATAATTTGTTTGATTTCCCACCCTGGAGGAGCAGAATACAGTGACAGCAAAGGTGTCCTGCAAATTGCACCAGTCTCAGTTGTGATGTGGCAGCAAACACTAGCAGTTCCTCCTAAGAGCGGAAGCTAAGCTGAGGAAAAGCAAAGACACCTTTCAAGTCTGTTGTCAGCAAACAACACTGTTTTACATCTAAGAATGGCAACAATTTTCACCCTCAGTTGAATTTTCCGGCTATAGACAGCAACTTCTGTTGTAGCCTTTCAGAGCCCAAGTACATGGTTGCTGCTTCTTCCCTTCGTATAAGAGAAGGAAGGGACAGAGCTCTTGTAAGAGTCTTGTACAGCTGGGATCTTAGCTGTTATTGTCAAACATGGTGTCGTGCAGCAAGCTGGTTTCTCTGAGGTTGTGAGCCTGACTGGCAGGCACTGTACACAGAAGCGTTAGGGTATAGTCTTACAAGCCAAAAGTACTGCGTGGGCTTAAGGGATGGGTACTGGCGTATTTTATACAAACCAGAACAATTCTGATACGGAAGATTTGAAGTTTGTTCATTCCTTAGTCCTGTTGTGAGAGAAAGGAGATGCAGTCACAAACCGCCTTGGGCCGAGCAGGATCTGAGTGTACATCTTCTGTTTGATTGAGTTCTCTGAACACTGGACTGAAGCACAGAATAAAGTTACTTCTTTTGCAGCTTTACAGAGCTACCCTTTCATTTCTTTTTCTGACATGTGCTCAGAAATGAAACCTATGATTTAAGGTCAAATGGAAAATTTTGTTATACAGGAGTTGTTGGCTTCTGACGTGCAAAAAGAAAGGATTTCTGTTTTGGCTTAGTGCAGGCCAATACTTGTTTCAAGATTTTTTTAGTTTGACAATTCTTTTTTTTTTTTTTTTAATTGGAAGGGTATTCTAAGAAAGGAACAGAAATTATAGGGAGGGAAAGGATAGCCTGTGTTAAAGGAAGTTGACATCTAGAACTGTATTTTTTGCCTGCTTCTGTCACGGAGTTTCTCAAGAAGACACTCTGGGAACTTTTTGTATAGATGAGTGCTCCTCAATTTTGGGAAGTCTGATTTGAGACCTTAGGTTCTAATTTATAGTGAGTACAAATATAATCGAATACAATATATAATTTATAATATAAAATCATGTAACAATGTAATGAATAAATACATAATGTAATAGATAAAACTTACAGAGTGATTGGCGTTCAGGCCTAGGACTATCACTTTCCTAATATTTTATTATGGTATTATGATACGTATTAGTTTATAGAAGGCTATGCCACTGAAGCAAAACAAAATCAATCAAGAAAAACATATAGAATTCTTGAACACCCAGAAATAGTGATATTAAAAGAAAATAATTGTCTTTCAGTTCTTCAGTACAGAATGTAGATAAGAATGCCCCTTTATCCCTCTTTTTTTAATGAAAATAAATATTTGTGAAGCATTTATGTGCTATGATAATGTGAGCTTTACAAAAGACTGTCAAGAAGTTACTAATTATGCCTTCAGAGCATGTTTTGAATGGTATTAAGTAGATTAGACATATGTCAAGCAACAAGCAAAAAACAAAGTGGTCATTTAGTCAAGACTACTCTGCTAGTTCCCTGAATGAGGTAGAGGTCCTTTGGTGGTATAATTACACACTTGGAATTGCACTTGCAAAATAAGTAAACAAAAGCAGGCCTAATTAAAATTGCACAGTGGTGCTTAATTTTGGTGTTTACTGCCCAAGGTGACTGGAGTCTAAATCTCCTTCAAGAGCTTTTCCATAAAACTAAGGAGAAAAAATCCTCATCTGGGCTGCTGGCATTCTTAGAAATTACAAATTTGGGTACCTAGCTGCCATATGAAGAAAATTCAAGTGTGTAGATAAAGTAGAACAATCAGAAGTGATTTGGTACCCCATCAGAGGGTCTTAGGGTAGGTTAGTGGGTACATCAGCAGTTGATGTGGATTCACATCCAGGGTCTCTAGCAATAAAATTATCTAACAGTACACTAGTCCCCTTTTGTAAGAGAACTGTCCCCTGAAAAGCAACTAGCAGCAAGTTATGGTCTTTCTCAGTGGAAAAGTGTACATACTAGAAAAGAACATCACTGTTACTGCATTGTCAGTAAATATACCAGATTTAACAGTAACAACAAAAGAGGAATCTAACTTCAAGGTAATGCTACTAATGTTAGGATTAACTGAATCAAAGACACATTTGTGATTGGTTTCCACATAAAGATTTTGGTATCTGACAGTTTCATCAGAAGATTCCATTTGGTTGGGTCTAGACAATGCAAAAAAAAAAAAAAGGAAAAAAAATAATAATCTGGATCTGAAATGACTTTGATGTTTTTAATAGATAGTTGCCTGAGTACCCACTGCATGCTAATGAACTCATTATAATTATCAGGGTTTTTCTTCTTGCCGAATAACTGGAATTTTATAACTTAAAGCACGATGAAAATTAATAAAAGGGAAGCATGGGTATCAGTGGCGGCAGTTCCTTGCAAAATAGTCTCTTGCTTGTAACTAAATGCAAGCCACTTGAGTTTATATTATTTAGATATTTTTGCCCATCCCACAGCTGAACTTCTGCACTCATTTCTGTTCACTATTTGTTCACATGAACTGAATTAGATTTTAAAAAAAACACCAGTGGTTTAATGAAATCAATTATGTATTGTTTTTAAAAATGAAATTATAATGATATACTTTGTAGTCAGCATTGGTCAAGTAGGAGGAGCTCACATGATAGACTTACACATGGCTAAAAAGGACAAAAAAAAATGGTGGAGGCTTCATGGCGCATGCTGTTGCATGATCTAAATATGTTAATCTTTAATTTCTTTCAGGCTGTTTCCAGCTATGTAATGTTTTTCGGTCCCATGAGATGGAAATTGAGCAGTGCTTGCTGGAGTCCCTCCCTCTTGGCCAGCGGCAGCGGCTGGTGAAGCGGATGCGCTGTGACCAAATAAAGGCATATTATGAGCGAGAAAAAACTTTCCAGAAATGGGAGGGATATGTGAAGAAGCTGAAACATGGAAAGAATCGAGTTCGTTTTAATCTTGCTGATATGATACAGGATGCAATCATACGTCATGATGATAAAGAAGGTACTCTAGTGCTTTTGAACTAATGTATTTTTTGAATAATAAAAGTTTCAGAGGAAAAGCTCAACTATCTTTAGAAAAAATACTATTTCACATGATAGTATTCACTGTTAGAATATGCAGGCATGTATTGCATACATGGTGTTATAGATTGTTACTGAAATTAATAAGGTGTGGAGAATAAATCTTCAGAAACCTAATTAATTTATTCTGAGGTTAATATATATATAAATGAATATATTTCCAAAGCAGTAAGGGCTATGATCATCGTTATGAGTGGCCTCTTATAAACCTGTGTGAGCCATAGAAAATTAGTTTTTTAATTTTAGCTAAAATCTGAAGTAATGAACGATGCTATTAGTGGCACTGGCCTGCGTAGACCAGTGAGATGGTGTTGACCCATAATCACACCAGATAATGAGTCATCTTTCTGGTGGTGAAATGATTGTCCTTTTGAAATATGTACTCGCATTTTAGGGGTTCCTTTTTTGGCTTATTGATGGCATTTGAATTCCTGGGTCAGCTGACAGTAATCTTGAGGAAATTTGTGATTTACTCCTCAAAAGTAAACCAGACCTTGCAGTGTGGATCTCTCAAGTTTTAGAAGTCACCAAGAATCCCCATATTCTTGCATGCAAGGGATGTAAGAAAAAGAACTGATGCAATGCTTTTAGCAGCCTGTCTGCAAACAGATTTTATGACAACTCCTTGTAATCACATTAACACAAAGCTATCTGAGTAAAGGAGGCTCTGAAATAGTCAGGACACACAAATGAATTGGTAAGTTTCTGCTAATTTTTTATCAGTTTGATATGATGTGGGTTTTTTACTCGCTCCTGTGTCTGCTTATCATTGAGGTATGGACCTACACATTTAGATCTACACAGGAAATGAATCAGAGTTCTTGTCTTCCAGTGAGTGTCCAGGGCATCATTTATAACTGTTACAAGTAAGCTTCGCAACCTTTCCTTCTACTCTCCAGTGTGTAGAAGTACAGGCATTAGACGTGAAGATACTGTTCCTGCTTGTTCCCATAGCTCCCAACATTCTGTAAAGCCCAAGCATAGTACTAGCTATAACTGCTAGCATCCTATAAAAGTCAGATATTTGAAAAATTAATTATGAAAAAATGTAGCTTTGTCATGGTTTGGTTTAAACGGGACACGTTTAAGCAATGTGTTTAAAAACAAAAATTAAAAATTTGAAACTCACAGATATAAAAGCTGCTCTCCTACTCTGTTTTTGAGTGGAACAACCAACCACAATTCTTCAGTGAATAAATCTACATTAGGGTTTCAGCTTAAATTAGACCTAAGCTTTTGTAGTAAATATCCATTGACTGTGTTTGGACTTGTTTTGTGGAGCATGCAAACTAGGTTCCTTTCAGAGAGAACTGAACTGGAAGCACACCTAAGTGCCTCTGAACAGTAATGGGTTTTCAGTCTGTAGGTCCAGGCTAGACATAGGCTGAAGTAACCTCTGAAACAGCTACAGCTGGGGAAGTTAGGCTTTTGGCACTGTTTCTTTTTTTTTTTTTTTTTTTTTTTATTATTATTTCAGCAATTCATTCAACATTCATCATTTACATTACACATCACTATTTACTAATGGGTGTATAAAGCCAATAAGCTAATTATGATAGATCCTGATAATTGCATAGAGTATCCTCCATCTCACTGCAACTTCACATCAACTTTATTGGTACAACTTGAGTAAATACAGCTCTGATGTGAAAAAGATCTTAATCCTTCCTTTACTGGGTCCTAAGGCAGAAAAGACTCTTGATATAAGGCTGCAGAGGGGAAAGAGCACATATTTGCTGTCTCTTTGAATGTCACACCATTGAATGTCACCCCCTGCTTTTGGTTAAATACCCTGGGGGACTGAGAAAAAGAGATTGTAATACTGGATTTAGCAAACAGAGGTGAGAGACAGGTTTTAACAGCCTGTCAGCCTTCCTCTCTTCTCACAAATCCCTGTCTGATCTTCAGGATCTGTCTTTACTGTGTGCTCTGTAATCAAGAGCATGCCCAAATACACTGTGTGAATATAAGGAACTAAGTTCAGTAACAGGATCTGTCTTTTACTGTGTGCTCTGTAATCAAGAGCATGCCCAATACACTGTGTGAATATAAGGAACTAAGTTCAGTAACAGGATCTGTCTTTTACTGTGTGCTCAGTAATCGAGAGCATTCCCAAATACACTGTGTGAATATAAGGAACTAAGTTCAGTAATAAATATGTAAAAAATGCTTCTCCTGGAAAGCTGAGAATTGACCAAACATTTTATACCATAGTTCAATGTATGTAAGTAGCAAAGAAGTACCTAAACATGAATTAGTAATAATCATTTAATGCCTTAGCATAAACCCCTTTCTGCTATAAAAGTTATCCTGTGAAAAAAATGTAGTTCACACTGATCTAAATATTGTATATTTTGTAAT
Source organism: Forpus xanthops (assembly GCA_032466535.1). Lineage (NCBI taxonomy): Eukaryota > Metazoa > Chordata > Aves > Psittaciformes > Psittacidae > Forpus > Forpus xanthops. Next base: position 38,782 of record JASSUY010039203.1, on the reverse strand, counting down.
AAATGACAGAAGTGATAAAGGCAGCATTGGTGGTTCAGTGGTAGAATTCTTGCCTGCCATGTGTGAGGCCCGGGTTCAATTCCTGGCCAATGCAGTAGCTTTTTGATCAGGGGACTGGAGCACCTCCCCCATGAAGATAGAATGATAGAGTTGGGGCTCTTCAGCCTGGAGAAGAGAAGGCTGCATGGAGACCTCATAGCAGCCTTCCAGTAACTGAAGGGGGCCTATAGGGATGC
>JASSUY010039203.1:0-16845 GCA_032466535.1 Forpus xanthops | reverse complement strand
GACTTTCTGAGTCTCATGCTCTGCCAGGGAGGAGGGGAAGCCAGGAAGAAGCAGAGACAGGACACCTGACCCAAACTGGCCGAAGAGGTATTCCATACCACAGTACATCATGCCCAGGATGTAAACAACACAGGGCAGAGACCTGGAAGGGTGGGGGTGCAGTGCTTGGTCGGGCTGTGTATACTTGGTGAACTGTTGTTCTTTCCTTGTATTTGCCTTGTCATTATTATTATTGGTGGCAGCAGCAGTGGTTTGCGTTGTACCGTAGTTATTAAACTGTTCTTATCTCAACCTGTGGGAGTTGCATTCTTTCAATTCTCCTCCCCATCCCCCTCGGTCTGGGGAAAGAAAGAGGGAGAAGTGAGTGAGCCAAACTGGCCTTAAACCACAACAGGTTATAAAGGCAATAGAGACCATGGGGAAAAAAATGCTTATTTTTCACACTTGAGTGAGCACCAGTGTGAAGGGTAGGGGTTTTGCTTGCCTTTATAAGCCGGTTTTCATTTCAAAGGGGTTTAATACATGTAACTGGGAGTGGAGTTTGACTCCAAATATAATTTTAAGAATTATGCTGCATCAGTGATCTGACAATGAACTATAAAGTTGAAATTGAGTGAAGATAATTTAGGCTTGGCATGATGATTAATTTCAAGTGGTGTAAATTATGAACACAGGTTTCAGTTATTTACTGAAAAAGCCAACAAACCTCATGAGGACTCTGCAAAGGAAAATAAAACCAGTTAACTGTGATTTTGCTCCCAAATGGACTAATCGGGTGATTCTGACCTTGAGACAGGGCCTCTTCTCCAGCTTTCCCTTGTCCTATGTACAAACTGACACGCTCATCTGTCTGCTTGAGACGTCCTTGACAGTGTTCGTATTTAACATCATTATAAATGATTCTTTGCTTCCAGGCTCAGAATTAAAATAGATGAGATGGGAAATGCTGATATGATAGTTTTGCAAATGGTGTCTGGGAGGTTTGCATATGTTATTAAGTCTCTTAATGAAGATGATGAAGAATCATCCTATTAACAGCTCAGAATTAGGTATATTGCTGTATTAATTCTTGTTTCTCTTTTCTTTGATATTTCAGTGCTACGGCTATTGAAGGATGGTGCTGACCCTCATATGCTTGTTTCCTCGGGAGGCTCTTTGCTCCATCTGGTAAGAGTGATTGAAGATCGGTGTTAGTGACTGCAGATAAATATGGTGGGATGCTGAGTAGCATATTGGGCACATTAACAAAAAAAAAGGCTTAGCAATAACTTTTTTTATCTACAATGCCCTCCATGGTGGTTATGACTGCATCCAACTATGCATGTGAAATAAGTGGTCGTTTTCAAGTTGCTTTTGAAAGCATGGATCATGTCATAGGAATGGTAACAAAGCAGAATGAAATGTTTTATTTAAAAATTATCTGTGCAGTAAGAAAGAATAAAGGAAATACTACTTAATTCCAAATATAGAATTATGTGTTTCAGAGATTCATGAGTCATGTTTGAAAAACACCACATTGTAACATTTTTCCTTTTTTTTTTTCATATTTCATATTTTATTGCACCAATTTCCTACATGTGGATACTTAACACATCTGCATCTAGTTTATCATTATTTGCATAGCAATTTAGATAAAGTAACTGGAAGATGAAAGGGAAACTGTTAGTATACAATGACCAAAAGAGAAGCAAGATGTAAGGGCATGGGGAGAAAAGACTGACAGGCAGAGAGAAAGAAAATACTGCAGAGGTAAAATTCTGGCTTTGCTGAAGTCAGTGGCAAAACTCATCAAAAATTCTTAAGTCTTGTGATCCTTTATTTTGGTCTGTGATGCTTCAATTGCAGAAATGCTTTTGATTTGATGTGAAACTGTTTCAAGATATTTGGATCCGACTTTGTGTCACAGTGCTGCTAAAATACGTGTGATTTCTGAAATACAAGCACATAACAAATCCTGTGAAAAGTCTTCTGGCAGAGTGTTTAATTTAAAAGAGTTGGATTAAGTTTCTCATAGTATGTACACAACATAGTGCCATTTCTTGATGAAAAATAAGATCCTAGAGTATTACTGGACTTCAGCACACCTGCAACCATGCTCTTGCCAGATATTGCATTTCCCTTAGTAATTAATCTATGTTTTCCATCTTCCATGGCTGTGCTACTTACCAAGGACTTTATGGTGAGTAACAGCTTAGGTAAGGGAAGGGGGCAGAAATTATTTGGAACAGAGAAAATTTCTCTTTTCTCTAATTATTTGCCTACTGCAAAAGTACTCAGTCGCTCTTTAAAAATGCAGCCCATATGAGCCGTTAACTTTGGGATTCCTGAAATTGAGACATCCCAAGTCTTATTCTGTGCTGAAAGCCCTAGGAAACAATTTTCATCTTCAGTGTGGCTGATGTGACATCTGTCTCACAGGCATTTTAAAGCAGAAGAAGGAAAATTCCATCTGCAGGGATTTTAAAATCCTTTTTTTGTAGATCAGCTGATTACACTCTTTAACTGCAGGTAAAACCTGCAGTGGAACTGTCCTTTTTTAGGTTTCTTGTTCTGCATCACTGTTACAATCAGTATCTATCCTCTGGTGTCTGCTGTTTCCCAGGCGCACGCATGCTGCTTCCCAGGCGCACACATACTTCAAAAGGAGGAGAAGCTTCCTGCAGTAGAAATTTGCAATAGGGAACTGTGTGTAATCTACTACCTGAGTTTAGTCAGAGTTACTTGTAAGTACTCATAATTGCAGCCAAATACTGGTCCTATTGGTGGTAGGGGCAAACCTGATTTCAATGAAACTTAGATTTGACCCCAATTAGAGAGTAATACAGATGGAAGAACAGAGTCATGATACAGGGAAACAGATAAACCAAGTCTGATTTTCTACAAGGACTGAAAATAGTAATTTAGTGTGCATCTTAATTATATTTTTAAAGCCCACTCAGATCCATTCTAAGTACTAGTTTTACCACTGTAATTCTATACATACATACACCTGCTTTTGCAAAGGGGAGCTTAATCAGTGTTGTAGTGTGAATGTCTTTATTCTAGAATTCATGGAAAATACATTTCACATTTTACTTAAAATCAGGTTCATTATGTAATTCCTTTTTCAATTTCTGTTAACTTCTGAAATGTGACATATATTTATTAAAAAAAGAAAAAGTTGCACTTTGTAAAGATTCTGTTGCAGTCACTTGCTGAGAAGTTCCTAATATGGTTGAATGCCAGGGAAGCCATGAGAGCTTCAAAGGTATTCGCTGAACTCTTTGCACTCCATGAGAGAAGAAGTCAAAAAAAAAAAAAAAGATGCCATGGTGTGGTTCCACCTGTGATACAGACATAATCACATAATTATTGAACATTCACTTGGAAATTATCTGCACATTTTACTATAATTGCAAGAAATCAGTTGTAACACCTCGGGATTTTTGGTGCAAATAATGCCACTTAAGTCTCTTGATCTCTCAAAGGGCTGTAAGGTGGAGCTCAGTGCTCAGCTCCCAGAAGGGGGTGGCAGCTCTTAGCAGACATCTCTAACAGCAAGCTGTGACACTGCTGACCAAAGCTCAAGATGCTGAAGCTGCCCCAGGTCTGTCTCCTTCACTGTTAGACACATTTGCAATTCCAGGTGTTGGATGCTGAGGTTTAGAGGTGTGTAAAGGTTGGAACAGATGATCCTTGAGTTCCCTTCCAACTTACTATTCTGTGATTTGTGCAGTGTATATCGGTGCTTTTTGGGACATGAAAATATTATACAGCTTTAAATACTGGAAGAAGCACAAGCGCTAAAGATTGTATTCAAAGCATCTAATACAGAAAATTAGTCTCCCTGTAATGCCCTCCCAGTGGGAAAAAAGAGAGAATCTTCTCGAAAGAGTTACTAAATTTGTATGTTAGGACACAGTTAGGATCTTAATTTAACTGCCCTGATTATATTTTAAATTATCCATAAGTGCATCCATAAAAAGGCGCAGATGTGACACAAGAGTTAAGCTCAAAGCAATGGCTAAACCAGTTTATTCCTGACAATTATCAGTTTATTCCTCCATCATCAAAACAAAGTACAGAAACACATATGTGTGCAACCACTGTCTCCAGCACCCTTAGTATGCAGCATATTTATCTGTCAGAGAGTCTTGGATATGAATCAGTACAGTTAGTGGACTGGAAAAAAGACAGTATGGAAAGGTGTATATTATTGCTATGATCTGCAAAAAGGCAGAAGTTCTCATATGTGGATATATATATATGTGGGTATACTTAGATGACACTGCTCATTATGTGATCATCAGGCACTGACCCCTGTGCACTGATTTGGAATTAGAATATTGAACAGAAAGAAAGACTCATTTTTACTGTAGATCTCGGCAGATTTCACATAGTGCTTTTTCAGAGGGAATAAGGGATTCTGTGAATCATGCACATGGAACTTGTAGTCTCCATAAAACCATTTCTATAGATTCATTAGCTGTTGTCCCCTACAAACACAGAAGTTTAATGACAATGTGTCATCTGCTCAGTATAAATGTTTATATGGAGCAAAAGTTGTATGTGATAAATTCAGCTGTACACCGAATAAAACACCATCCCTAATCTGCTCTTCTTTCTTCTAGTGTGCTCGCTATGATAACGCATTTGCTGCTGAAATTCTAATTGACAGAGGAGTAAATGTAAATCATCAAGATGAGGATTTTTGGACATCAATGCATATAGCCTGTGCCTGTGATAATCCTGATATTGTCCTGCTGCTGCTAATAGTAAGTGAAGCCATCCAGTGCATTGTGTGCTTGAAAACAGAATGTAACACTGTAAGGTCTGAAATTGCTGTATGAACACAATATATTGCTACTAATCACATCAGGGAAATCTTCATGGTTTTGACATTGTTTTGGTTTTCAGGATATTTAGAAGGAATTTTTAGGCCTTTGGTGAGAATTAGAATATAAACATCAATGTCAGCTATCTCCTACCTCTTCCCTGTGGTCAGGAACTTACATGTCTGCTAAACAATCCCAGATGAGTATTTGGTTAACTTTTTTTTTCCTTGTCTCTTTCTGTTAAGGGTTGAGTCTGCAGACTTAAAAAAAAAAAATCCTCATTCATAAAAGCAAGTATTCACACAAATACACTGTGTATTCATAAAGAAGCATTTGTGGACATGGTCAAAATGAGGCCAATTTAATATTTATTGGAACAAAGCCTTTTTGAGGCAGAGTTTACCCAGTATTGTAATCGTTATGGCATTCAGCGTTTGTAGAGAACAGCTTTGCTGATGCTGTGTTTCCATTCCCAGGATCGCAGCAACTAGTTTTATACCATGATAGTAATGCAGCTCTTTCTCCCAGTTCATTTTATATTGCTCTTTAAAGGAGTAGTACAGAAACAGCTCACAATCTGATTTATGGTTTTCCAATCTATTTGTATAATTTTTAAATTTGTTTTTAATAGGTCGTTGCACATAGATTGGCAATTCTTAGTGTACTTATGATGGTATTTCAATGATGCAGGTAAAATGGAGAAACGTTTTTAAAGATTGTATACTTGATAATAGCTTTCTTGAAGTCACTTTGGGAGTTTATGTAGTCTAATCCCCTTGCTCAGACCAGAGCCAACCATAGCATCTTGCCTAAGACTGTATCGCCGAAGATATGAGGCAGACTCATTTGGCAGCCTGCGCAGAATTTAAACAGAATTTCCTGTGTTTCGGTTTATGCTATTTTCTTTTGTCTTTTCACTGAGCATCACTGAGAAGAGTCTGGCTCCATCTTCTTTACTCACCTGGTCAGGTATTTAAACACATTTGTAAGACCCACCTGAGCTTCTAAAGGCTGGAGTCCCAACTCCCTCAACCTTTCCTCGTGTGACAAGTGCTCCAGTCCCTTCATTGTCTTTCTAGCCTCCTTGCAGGACTCCAGTATGTCCATATCCTTCTTTTACTGGGGAGCTTGCAACTGGTACCTCTCCAGTGGTGGGCTCTCACCAGTGCCTAGGCCTGCTGGCAATGCAGTGTGAGAAATCTATAGCCCTCTTTGAAGCAAGGGCATGCCGTTGGTTCATGCTCAACTTGTTGTCCACTAGGTCTGGGCCCCAGAAGTATTTTGTGTGGGAAGCCGTCCAGCTAGATAGTAGAAATTACTAATATCTTCCATGCTAGCTGGATTTAATGCCTGGAGTTTTCCCACATCCATTTAATTGAATAGTAGAGGTATAGCCTTGGAAGATAATTTTCTTAGCTTTTTTGTTAGAATTATCATTAGGTCCGGTAAATGTACAATGTAATGTGTATAATCTGATTTTCTGTTCTTAGTGCTTAAAATAGTATTATTGACCTAACTGCAGTCATTAGGTATGTTTGGTAGGAGTATCCCATTCTAATCATTGTCACTACTCTTGGCAAATGAAAGATAAATTTCCAGAAGGTGATATTTTATCTCTTGTATTACCTTGATCTATTCAGTGTATATACTTAGAAGCCTGAGTATCCTTTGAATTCTTTATGTATTCCTAAATGATAAACAAAGAGATTCATCTATAGAAATTCTTGTGATGTCAGGAATTTTCAGAAATACTGAATGCTGTGTTGTTGTTGACATTAATAGGAACAGTGAGGGCTATACAGGGCACTTTCTGAAATTTTTCCTACTTGTTCTTTTGCAAGAAACCCAATCTAATGAAAACTTATTAAGTATTTGAACCCAAGGTTATATCCAAAATTATTTTCCAGCCCCCATCATTTGAATGTTGTTAGACTTAGTCCCTGTTTATTACAAGCTGACTTATGAGGGTTCTGAGTATCTTCTGTTAACTTGGGATAAATAGGTCATCTGATATATTGAAGATTCTGCAAGCAGGGACACATCCATATGGATTTTTTGCATCAAGCGTTTGAATTGTCTGTATTATTTGCAATAACTTCTGAGAAATTTGCCCACATTTTAGGTGTTCAGCACTTTTTAAGGTAGAATTTGCTTGACTACATAAATAATAACTTTATGCTTTCCCTTCTGGAGTGCAAATAAATAGAGTTCTGCAGCAGAGAAAGGAGAATATTCTTAGGTAAGCAGTAGTTTTTGAACCATGACATTAATGCGATATTTAGTAACATTTGACAAAGTGAAGATGGAAATTGAGGTTGGAGGGAAGTATTTTTCACAACTGTGAACTGTCTTTATGTGAGCGTTTGGTATTAGGAATTACTTTGCCTTGAGGTTAGAGTGTTTCATGGGCCATGTGTAGCATCAGCCTGGATAACGCTAATATATGCTACAGGCAGTTTCTATTATACCACAGTTTTTAGTAGGAAGACAAAATAATACTTCATGTACCCTCATGAATTACTCTTAAATAAATAGTTCTGGACTGACTTAACAGCATAGGCCATATTATCTGTTTTAAAGATGTGAGCTAAAAGACAGCAATATGGCCCTTTAATTGAGACGTGCAAAGTTTGATTCCTGGAAAACTGTCACAGAGGCCAATGGAGGTTTCCTCAGTAAAAAAAAAAAAAAGGGATTATAGGGTGCATGTAGATCCCAAAAGCCTATGAATGAACTTAATTAAGCATGCCCAGTTTCCGATTTTATCTCACTTTTGGTGGTCTTCATGTTTTTCCGGCTGAGACAAGGTTCTGACTTGTCAGTCATCAGTTTAGCTGTGGTAACTCACTATTTCTGTTCTCTGGTAGATAGCAAAGACAAAAGTAGAGCTTGTAAGCTGGAATGCTTTTCACTGAGAACTAGGAGAGGCTGTAGCTGTTTGTATTGTGGTAATTTGCTATTGGGTCCTCTTGGAAGACTGTTCGATTTGTAAGCACTAGTTTTGGAATAAATGCACAATGAAAGGCTTGAAGCTATTTCTTTCCATTGCAACATTTTACCCAAGGTGGTATAACTTTACAGGGACATATTTACACCTTCTCCATTTCATAGCTGTCAGTAAGATGAGAGGGCATTTGGACAGTACAACAGGAAATGTATCCCATGTCTGCTAAATAGACAGTGAAGAGCTTGCCCTTACATGAGGAAATGTAGAGATCAAAAGTACATAGAGTTCTGGTTGCCATACATGCAAATGAGGTGGTAAAAGTCAGATTCATCAATTGTTGCCTGACTGTATCAGTGTTAGAGGTTTTCCCCTTGGAACAGGGGACTGTTTCTGTAGGTGTTGTATGAAGAGGGTGCCTGTAGCCTGTTGAGGAGAGTGCTGAAATGCCTTTAATTTAAGAACAAAGATACATGGCCTTATGTACATTTGTACCCACATGAAATCTCCCAAAGACTGTGAAAAGCAATCAGATTTATTAGAAGTATCTTCTCTGTATTACCTCATTGTCTTTTGAAAGTTCAGGACTAAATGCACTGTCAACATTTCTGTCTGCTTGGGCTATGTTCCTTTTTTCATCATCTCTGGACACATTTCAACATCATATTTTGCATTAATTTCCTGTACTTGTTTTTATATTGAATTGAAATGCTAGATAATATTTGTAACTTCACATCCAAAATGCTTTGTCCTATTGAAAATGCTACCTGAGTTACAGAATGCTTAAGCACTGGTACTTGGATGCTGCTCCTGCTTTGTTAGCTGGAGGAAAGTGTCCTGTATCACTTCAAATGGTAGTAGCTTTAAACAGGTACCCACTGCTTACAGTCTAATAGCAGTGTTTATAATAGACACTTTCTAACTTCAAATACTTTAAATTGAGTGGTAAACCTTCACGTCACTTGTGTACTATTCAAACTATCTATCTGTCATGGTTTAGCCCCATCTGGCAGCTAAACCCCACATAATCACTTGCTCACTTCTCCCATGTTGGGATGGGGGAGAGAATTAGAAGGTCAAAAGTGTGAAAATTTGTTGGTTGAGATGAAGCAGTTTAATAGGGAAAGCAAAAGCCACACACAAAAGCAAAGCAAAACAAGGAATTCAGTCACTACTCCCATTGGCAGGCAGGGATTCAGGGGATCAGCCATCTCCAGAACAGCAGGGCTCCATCACAGTTAATAGTGACTTGGGAAGACAAACACCATCACTCTGATTGTTCCCCCTTTCCTTCATCTTCCCCAGTTTTACATGCTGAGCATGATGCCATATGGTCTGGAGTATCCCTCTGGTCAGTTGGGGTCAGCTGTCTCGGCTGTGTCCCCTCGCAACTCCTTGTGCACCCCTGGCCTGCTTGCTGGTGGGATGGGGTGAGAGACAGAAAAGGCCTTGACTCTGTGCAAGCACTGCTCAGCCGTAGCTAAACATCCCTGTACTACCAGAAGTGTTTCCAGCACAAATCCAAAACGTATCCCATACTAGCTGATATAAAGAAAATTACCTCTATTCCAGCCCAAAACAGCTCACATCTGATATAGTAATACTATTGCAGTTTAGTGAATTAACCTTATCCACTCAGGTGGTAGGGTATATAGATAAAAATATCACTCTATAGAGCCGTGGTTTTTCTTTTTCCTATTCATTTTTCTTCAGTCTGACAGTATTTATTATCATGAGTTCTCTGCTCTAAGAATGAGCATTGGATCATTAAAAAGGCAAAGGAGGTCAAAGTGTTCAGTTGCCCTACCTCCTCCCCATGTTCCTTCACCCCAAAGCATTTGAAAATTAAGTATAAAAAAAGGTCAGATTCTGATTCACCTCTCTGCAATTCCCTGATATATTTAGTTGGATCCTGACCCAGTGTGTTCTCTCCATTTTGAAACATAGCATTTAGGTACTTGTAAAAGTTCACAATCATATTGAGCTCCTATGTTTAGCTCCTTTTCTCAAGATATAGATATGGTTGTGTTATGAACTACAGGTTTCTTTATGACTTGTTATACTATAATTTCAATGTCATGGGTAGTTCATCAATGAGATGTAGTGCTGGGCTCACAAATAACAAGTTAATAGTTGAAAGTTTTCTTTTTTAATCTATCTTTGGTTTTGTTTGTTGGGCAATTCTTTTCCCTCTTCCCCACTCCATAATAGTCATGGATACTTTTAGTGTTGACTGACCTAAGGTTGAAAGGAGCAAGGAAAAAGAAAGCAGATAAGAATGTGTTTTTCTAGTGTAATTCACCTTGTTTTACAGCATTGGGAGGCACCTTTTAGTGGGCAACATGAATGTAATGTTTGCACCGTATGTAATGCAGATACTGTCAAATGAAACTAGGAAGTTGGAGACAGTATTCTAAGTGTTTGTACAGCACTTTGCATAGTGGAGAGTTATTCTTTCACAGACCTGAAGGCAAGACTGTAATAAAAATGGCAGTTAATTAACTGGAATGGCAGACAGCAGTACTATGTCCTCGGGAATTTTTACATGTAGATAAAGGAAAACTGGGGAGTAGAAAGACATTCTTAATATATTCTTTTTTCTGACCTTACTGGGAAAAGCAAATGTAACCACTGTCTGCCAGCCAATTAAATGTGGTTCATTATGTGCTTTTTGGAACCTAGAATTGAAGCACAAAATGTGATTCTGTCACAGAAGGCTAAAAGTACAATAGTTAACAAAAATTGAGGCTGAATGTTTTTTCTCTCCTCTTTTTAAGAGCGTAAAAAAAAACTGCGCTCAGAATTGTGCAAAAGGGAGTTACACTCAAATAATTTATTAGATTTACAGTTGCCAACAGTAGATGAGCAGTGTTAGATTATTTGAACAGTATAACACTATCCACTGTATGTGTAATCCAGATTTTCTGATCTACCTCTGCAGAATTCTTTATGCTGCTAGAATAAACCCTGTGACATGATATTGATGGAACATTCAAATTCAAATAGGAGGAATGTAGAGAATGCCAGATACTTTCAGTAAGACTGAAATGCAATTTGTCCTTAAAGGCCTCAATATATTATTATTTAATATATCTTCAGTTTAGGGGAATAACTTTTACAAAAATGGTAGCATCATGATATAGGCCTATCACAATCTCATATAGAGAGATTTGGAAAAAAAAGTTTATTATAGGAATTGGTTTTGCATAACATTAAAAGGCCATCTCTAAGTGTTTCTATGATATTTGAGTTAGTTTTAGAAGTGTTTTTGTATTTTGTATAACATGTCTACTTTTGATTTTAATATAAAATCCGTTTTCCAAAATCATATATAGTTTTATTGGAAAAAAATACAGGAACAGATTTACTGGTGGAAGTTGAAAGGTAGTCTTTGGGTCTGTACCTCTCTCAGTTGTATATTTATTTTGCCCTTGTTGTTTGCAATTGCATCAGACTATTTTAACAAGCAGAGGTGAGTCATCAAAAAGCCATTATCTTTAGAATTTAATGAAAGATCTTTAACTTTCTCAGTTTCAGAAACAATTGAAGAAAATTAACAATTGATTCCTCAAAGAAAGTAATTCCGCCCTCCCACTCCATCTAGCTCAATATGACTTCCTCTGTTGAGTCAGTGTTAAGAGGAGGCAGTAAAGGGGAGAGAATGAAGAGCAGAGGTCAGTAGGGATCAGTGGATATCAGTTTTAAGCATAAGGGAACACATGTCCTGAAAAAAAAAAAAAACAAACCAACAAATTCTTCCTCTTTCTAGAGGCAGTTACTGATAATCTGGTTGTTGTAAGAAACTTTTAAATAAAAGTTTTTATATGAAAGCTGTGGGTATCTATTTTAACTCACTCTCAGTTTGCAGAGGCTGGTGGATGTGTGATGAGTGTAAGAGAGGCCTTCCTGAATGTGTATACTACTGGCTTGCAGCCTTTCATCTTTGATGATTGAGCTAAGATAGAACTAATCTAGGTGAAGGCTGATGACGAGTTGTTGAACACCAGGTATCAACACTCAAAGGAAATTGTAGATTATTATTCTTTTTCCTTTAAGACTGGGAAAAAGGATGAATCTAGCTAGTGATGCAGCACTAAATGTGGTCCAAGGAGAGTTAAGAACCTGTGCCTAACTGGATACAGCAGCTTTGGAAAGCGTTTTGTTTTTGAGCGCTATCATGAGAGTAATAAGATAGCCTAGTAAAGAAATAAGGATAATAAGAAGAGGAAAGAAAAAGCGTTAGAAACTTCAACTTGGCAAACTTGACAAAAGAAATAACCAGTGAAATAGAATCTGCAGTTCACAGTACAAAGAATTCTAAATCATGGGATGAATCAAAGTCTTTTTTGCAGAGGAAGAAGCTACAGAAAATAAAATCTTTCTTCAGACATAAGATAGTGATTTTGTCTGAAAAATCTGTAAATACTTCTCGGGTGGCTAGAAATCACCAAGAACTCTCTGACAACAGTGGGAGAACTGAAACTTTCTGGCCTCGCAAAGAGAAGTTATGCTTGCTAGTAGAAACATTATGAGCTATAGGAACTGGTTAACAGTAGCACTACTTAATACTAATTTAAGATGAAATAAAACATAGCATATTTACAAGAAGATAGAACTTAAAAGATTTATTAAAGAGGAGGAAAGTGATCATGAACAATAATCAAGACATTTACCTGCCAATAAAAATTAGAGGTTGTTAGCCTGGAGTATAATTCGGGGACCTGGCTATTTAATACATTTCACTGACAGGAATAAGGAATCAGTCTAAGAAGAGACATGTTTTTTAACAACAACAGTAAAAAAAATACACGCAAACATTCCTCCAGGTAATGGGAGAAAGTACTTGGATTTTGATTTTGGAAAACATTTGGGGTTTGGGGAGAGTCTCATGACAAAGAGCTGTGCTAGTACCAGCAGATACGTGTAATTGGGAGTCCTTAGCACCAGAGGGTTTCCAGAAAACAAAAATTCCTAGAGGTAAAAGGGAGTTAGACCTGTTAGGAAAAATAACATCCCCAGTTTTGGCTTGAGTAGGACAAAACAAATATCCCAAGAGGTGGACTACATGCACAAAGGTGGGGAATATTGAATCTGATTCACTGTAATTCGCTTGATTCCTGGAGGAGGATGAAGAAATGGCAAGTTAATGAAAATCTGGGTTTTGATCTTCAGTAGGCATAGTTTTGTACTAAGATGATGACGGCAGTACCGGAGGACATTTGTAGAAGGTGAGATTCATTCTTTATGCCAGGTGGCCTCTGCTTGAATCAGTGACACAGTTACTCTGTGAGTTGCTCTTACAGAGTAGGTACGGAATATGAGGAAACCTGTTAATTAAATTAGGGAAGTGGAAATCTGTCTGGTAGCTAAGAACTTGGAAACAGCAAGACAACAGCCTACCTATTAAGAGAGAAGCTATATGCCTGGAAGTTACTGGGGTTTCTTCAGGAGTGGTGCTACAATGCTGTTTTATTTAGAGTTTTCAGTGGTAACCTTAGGAGGAAAAATGGGAATATGATAATGAAATATGCTGATGACAAAACTGCAATGCATTGTCAATTCTGATGAGGATAATAATGTTGTGCAGAAAGAATAGGGAATCATTGAAGACCTTAGTAATAAAAAATGGGTTGAGATTAAGTGTACAAAGTACAAGGTCATGTGTGAAATATGAGTAACGGGCATTTCTGTGATGCAGTCAGGAATAATCAGTTGGAAATAAGGAAAAAGACCTTGGAGCTTTAGTCAATTGTCTAATGATTATATGCTACAAATGTGTAGCTGCCAGTAGGGAAAAGACGCTATTGGATTTGTCAGAATGAAAATGTTTCCAGCAGAAAGGGAAAAATGTTGCTACTGTACAAGCAATGACAGTCTGCAGTTAACTACATACAGCCACGTTCAAGAATGGTAAATTGTACCAAGGAAAACTGCAGTTATAAACAGGAGAATAAAAAAGCCTATCTTATGAGAAGGGGCTAAAATATGTTTAATGTTTAAAAAAAAAAATCAAAACAGAGAAGTTGTAAAAATTTCTGTAAATGTATCTGGATAGAGAAGGAGGTAAAGAGAGCTATCAAAGTCTGAAGTTACTACTGGCATGAAAACAAGTGATTACAAAATGTCCAGGAATATACATCAGATGCAAATGAAACTAACTTTTATGAATGCTAGGAGGCATAGTTTGGAAAAGAGTGTTTGATGCAGGAGTAATAGGGGACAAAAACCCCAAAACCCTAATTGACTTTAAAATTGATCTTAATGTTGTAATTAAAATTGTATGTTATGTGTTTACCTGCATTATCAAAGTAATGCCTCAGAAGATTCATTCTAGTATTACATTCTCACATGACATCTGTTCAGAGGGCTGAGTAGATATAATTATCCTGGTTGTGTGCTTAAGATAATAAAGTAACATGCAGAGGATATATTTGTGGAAAAAACAGCGAATAGTGTTATGTGGTGGATATTTGATGCCTATCAGATTACGGCCAAATTTCTGTGGCCTGAAAACAAGCAGGAGAAAAGTTTATGGAATGAAATAATTCAGAAAGAAAAGTTAGACATATTAACTATGAGGAAAACCTTAGTGGTTTTCAAGTTTTTGAAATAATTTTGGTTTTATTAATATGATGTTTTCAGATATTTGAAAAGAAAATGCATAATGAGTAAGTAATGTGAACTCAAGGGAAATTAAAAAAAAAAAGGCCTTTTTTTTTTTTTCCCCACAAGAAAAGAAACCCTAAGCCCACAAAAAAATCTGGTTGAGAAAGGTACTTAGAGCTGTAATTAATTGTGTGCCTCAGCAGTATTTGTAAGAGAAACTGCAGACTTGTTCATAAACCTGAATATTATCTCAATAAGGGGTATGAAAAGGCTGATGTATGAGAAACATGCCAGTGAAGGAGCTTGATGACTCAGGGAAATAATTAAAAGAATTACAAAAAGAAAATAAAAGTGCTATAAGGCAATCTTTTGGTGACATTTGCTTGAAATTGCTTAACATTTCCTGTTGGGTTCCTCATTCTTACTGGCTTTCCAATTTTACCAGGAGCTATACAAATATAAGAAATAACTGGAAATAAGAAAGCTGTCAGGTCTAGTGCAGTGGTCTTCAAAGTGGGTGAACACACTATGAGTTCCACAAGATGTTTCCTTTAGGACATTAGAACTTATATTGCTATTTTTTATTAGAAAAAAAGTAAGAAGTTAAGCTTTATTAATATTTAATATACATACTTAGTCCATCCATAGGTCAGAGGATCCCATGTTGTGAACAGTAGATGAGGTGTCCTGTGGGAAGAGTGGGTGCTCCAGAATGAAAAGATGTTGGCAGTGGTGCTCACACTTGTTCGTCCACTTGCAATGTATTCATAGAATCATAGAATGATTCATAGAATGGTTTGGCTCTGAGGGGGCCTTAAAGATCATGGGAAAATTTGCCTAGTTAGATCTGTGTTACCTTATCAACTGAAGGGGAAAGTTACATTCCTCTTTATTTAAGAACCCTTGGAAGTTATGGAATGTTCAACTTAGGATGAGACTTCTTCAATTCTTTCTCCTATCTTCCTTCTGTAATTTATCAAGTTATTCACAGCAACTATAAGCCAGAAACACGCATATTATCTTTTGAGGTCTGTCGCCATCATCCTTTCCGAAAGGCTAAGAAAAATTAGTTTCTCACAGAAAATAGCAACATGTCCAAATTCCTAGTAAACCAGAACTATGGCAAGGGAGTGGTATGTGTGATTCCCAGACTTTAGACAAACCTTGTTAGTTGCTGTCTTCTAAAAAAACCCCAAACAACCCCAAACAACAAAACACCAGACCCAAACCAACCAACCAGCCAAACACCCAGAACGCAACCAACAATAAAAAAAGAACAGAGGGGTATTCTTTCAGGTAAGTCAATGCCGTATTAATTATTTGGGTAAAGATGGCCTACAGTGTTCAAAACCTCAAACCAACAGCCCCTCCCCCTCAGCCTTATACGACTTTTTGTGTGTTTTCATTTGGGAAACACTGAAATGAAATATCAGTATGGCATATTTTGTAATGCATAATTTAGAAGGGCTTGGGAGCATGAACCTATGAAAATTGAACCATCAAATAAATCTTCATGAATTCTTGAATTTCTGAGTGAGCTCGTAGGGGAAAATGCAACACTGATACAATTTATCAAAAATGCAAGGGCAACTTATCTTGATATGCCACCATAGAGATAGATGTGTAAAGTCATTGAAAAGAAAACTGCCGCAGGAAATAACTGGCTTACATACTGAAAGAAGATAGTTTAGGTAAATTTAACAGTGCAGAGTTAGTAGAAGTAATAAATGAGGTGAAATGAGGATCAGTAAAAGGCTTATGTTTGCACATGTTTATGAAGACTTTTCAATTAGAATAGGAAAGCTGGAGAAAAACATTGACTTCCCAAATCTAGAATAATTGGTATAGACAGTGTGTGAAAAAGGTAATTCAGTTCATTGCAGAACAATTGTAAGATTATGAGACTGCGATGTATAGTAAGTGTAGGAGTTAAAGATACGAAATAAAAAACAGTGGAAAGCTGAATGTAGGGGATTTTGTTTGGTTTGTTTCACTATATGAAAAGGAATAAAAAAAATCTGTCTGATAAAACAAATATAAATCCTTGATGGGCTAACATAGCGTTATGCCTTTAAAGTGTTTCAATTTAGTCTAAAATTCTGACTTTTTCAATATATGCATTAATTGATTGAGAGCATTTTATGTAAATAAGCCTGAAATCATATGTTTGAATGATATATAAATGTTTTTAGTTATGCTTGCATTGGTAGGATTTATAACTGTGCATTTTCCTTTTCATATAATAAATGGGAAAACTTAGCATGAGGTGTGGATTTCCCTCATAGCTGTTTTAGGGAGTAACCTGTTTCAGTTCCACACAGATTATGACTACTTTTTGTGACTGGATTTTTTTTGATATTTGCTGCACTTCATCCATTATCCAAGCACAAGAAAATAATAAGGTAATCATAGAATCATAGAATAGTTAGGGTTGGAAAGGACCTTAAGATCATCTAGTTCCAACCCCTCTGCCATGGGCAG